>JAOVYU010000060.1:16213386-16228592 GCA_025674565.1 Synodontis membranacea | reverse complement strand
TCTCTCTCTCTCTCTCTCTCTCTCTCTCTCTCTCTCTCTCTCTCTCTCTCTCTAGTCTGCAGTGATGTCAGCTGCATTTGTTAAGTTCCACCCTAACCTGGTGGTAGGTGGTACATATTCAGGGCAGATTGTGTTATGGGACAACAGGAGTAACAAGCGAACTCCAGTGCAGAGGACCCCGCTGTCAGCCGCTGCTCACACGGTAACACTCATCCTCTCAAGCCCCATGAAGCAGAGAGTGTATCCATGTTGATTACAACAGTAGCTGAAACATGAAGCAAATGAATCATGAATTTAAACCATATTCAATGCCATACAAGTAATGAGGATGGATGGGGTATGATACATGAGCCGTACCAATCATTCGACTCTAAAAAGCAGGCTAATATTTCAACAATATGTATGTGTTATTTTAAGTAGGATCATCATTGGTTTAATAATTGTCCTAGGTTTAATAATTGGTGGCGATACATTCACAAAGCTGATTATGATTGTACCATTTTTGTCTGTCTTGTACATCCTCTAATTTTCTGTCCGTCTTGCGTAGCATCCTGTTTACTGCGTGAATGTCGTCGGCACTCAGAATGCTCACAACCTGATCAGCATCTCCACTGATGGTAAAATGTGCTCGTGGAGTCTGGATATGTTGTCCCAGCCTCAGGTACCCAAATTCCTCTTCACTTTCACCGCATCACTCGTAGCTAAACAAAACAGACGTACGTTTCTCCCAGTAGCCACTCTCCTATCCCTTATTACTGGATATGGCCATGAAATCATTCTTGTATGTTTGAGGCAGAGAACTGAAGTAATTGCTTAGGAAAGAGCCTTGATGTAAAATCAGGGTCTAAGGGATGCACTCAAGGCGAAGTGGTTTGGAAATGAGTCTGGACTTGGCAGGCAGTTTGCTCAACTCTTTAAAGACTCAGCACTTTTTGGGGGGGGGGGGGGCTAAATGGCCGTTCCCATGTCTTATATATTTAAAGTGTGAATAACATTACCTTCGGCATTCCATAAAGTGTGCCAAAACCACAAGGTCAGCCGTGAAGCATTTACGAAGTGCTAGCTGTATTGACATCATCCACGAAGAAAGCGCCAAAAGCGGTTATTTACTGGAGGTTATTTACCGTGCCGTGTGTTTGTGCTGATGCCACGCTCTGTGTCTGTCTTACAGGACAGTATGGAATTGGTGTTTAAGCAGTCGAAGTCTGTAGCAGTCACTTCCATGTCGTTCCCCCTGGGCGACGTCAATAACTTTGTTGTAGGCAGCGAGGATGGATCGGTCTACACATCCTGTCGGCACGGCAGGTAAATCACCCACTCCTCCCCCCCAAAAAAAGAGTGTACTTCTGATTATCCTCTTTTCCTAATGGAATGTTAACGCACGCACACCTAGCGGAAACGACTAATCCCACTTCTATATTTTTTTGTGGGCGTTTGGTTGAAGTGTAAAGTTTTTGTGGGAAAACACAGCCTTATAATTCACAGAGGAATTAACAAGTCATTAGGACAGAAGAGGAAAAGCAGTAGTGTTCCCATTGACGTGGGTTTCTTGAAGGTAGCCGTATGCTGAGTGGGTAAGGTTTCTTGTGCGTAGATGGAACCATGTTTGGAGCCAGTGAGAGCGGTTCAGTCAGTCAGTGAGATGTTCATCTGTGTGTTTGTGCTCAGCAGTGATTGAGAGAGCTGCAGTGTTTCCACTTCATTTATGATGCTATGATTATGATATTCCCATCTCAACCCAGCTAATAAGACAGAAGTACCTCTCACACTGGCTATTTACCTCTCAGAGTAATGAGTACACACACACACACACACACACACATACACACACACAAACACAGCTATGTGAAAGCTTTATTTGTGTACTGAAGCTATTTTATTCAGGATGAGCTTGTAACCTTAATATGCAGGAAAGTGTTTATGATCATTAGACAGCTGATGGTTAATTCTCATATAATATTTGGAACTATTTTTTTTTTCTATTTTGTGCCAGTTTGCATTTCTAGGCCTACTTAAGAGAGTAAAAATATATTTCAAGTAGTGTAATGTGACGCCTGTTTTTTGTTTGTTTGTCTGTTGGTTTTCCTCAAAACCTTTCATAGAAATCATGGAAATGGAGAAATGTTTAACAAATAGTGTTAGATATAGAAAATAACAGATGCGTTGTTGGGTATGGTTGCATTCAATAGGATTTTAAGCACGCTGAAATTAGGAACTGTACTTTTCCCTCAGAATAACGATCTCCAGAGCTGTTGAACACACTGCTGCACGCATAAGGAAGACTCTCTCTCTCTCTCTCTCTCTCTCTCTCTCTCTCTCTCTCTCTCTCGCTCTCTCTCTCTCTCTCTTTAGAACAGACCAGTGGATTCATGCGTCAGTATCTCCTATTGGCAACTCTCTGCAAAAAAAAATGTGGTTTTATATGACCTGACACAAAGGAACCTGCCCAATAGCAAGTCTAGACAGCCAGGCTTTTTTCCATGTTTACTCCTCACATTGGAACCTTGTGTTTGGGTGTTTATTTGCCTCGTCCTCACTGATGGAAATGCACCTAATTCACATTCCTCGTCGTGCATCAGAAACATATGATTGTGGAATTTAACAACGGTGCAACTGCCAAATAATCATACTTGGCTCAAGTAATCATGACCAGGCGATCATGCCGCAAGTACGACAGGCCGGTGTGCATTTTCTCTTAGTCTGCTCCGTTTAGAGATCTTTTAACGTCCAGTAGTCCATTCCTTCTAATAATTATGTTATGTTAGCAAACATGATCCAGATGATGGAGAATTGTGATGAGTGTTCTTTCCTCTGTGTGTGTGTGTGTTTGGGAGCAGTAAGGCAGGTATCAGCGAGATGTTTGAGGGCCACCATGGTCCAATTACAGGAATCCACTGCCACACAGCGGCTGGTTCTGTAGACTTCTCTCATCTCTTCCTCACCTCTTCCTTTGACTGGACCGTCAAGCTCTGGAGCACTAAGGTACCCCAGCTCACCATTACCATGGTGTAAATGTAAATTACTAGGCAAAAGAAGTTTTTTTTCTGAACCAACAGTCCCAAGAGTTTTTGGAAAAGTAATGTGTGGGAATGTGAATTGTTTTGGAACAGTAATGCCTCTGTAATGCAGAATTCATAAAATAAACATCTATAACAATATTTTTTACTAAAAAAAATAGCACGTCTATAACTTTTGTACAGTATTGTAATAAAGTGTTTTACAGTACCGAATCAAAAAGATTTGATTGGTAATAATCCAGTGTTGCCATTTAATTGACAGTAATAAGTTCAAATGTGATATTCTGCTTTAGCTGCATAGTGAAGTTACACAGGCTGCTTCTCCAGTCTTCTGCATCCAAAGCCAACCAGTCTCTGTGAATGCCTGGAAATACAGAGAGTAACAGCAGCAGTGGAAAAGTGATTTTTGGTTCCATTCACGTTGTGATTAGTGTTGCGTTTGTGCAAGCCAATGACTCTGCTTCGCTGCTGTTTTTGTGTTCTGTAGAATAATAAGCCGCTGTACTCGTTCGAAGATAACTCCGACTACGTGTATGATGTGATGTGGTCGCCTGTCCACCCTGCCCTCTTTGCTTGTGTGGATGGAGTCGGCCATTTAGACCTGTGGAACCTCAACAATGACACCGAGGTCTTTGGAAAGCACACACACTCGCGCGCACACGCACACATATGCTGACCCACATTTGGTTACTAAAATTGTATAAGCTTTTAAGTATTGTATAAGTATAAACCTTTCTGTGCTGTTCTGTAGGTCCCCACTGCCAGTGTTACAGTTCAGGGGTCTCCTGCTCTGAACAGGCTGAGGTGGGCACAGACAGGCCGAGAGATCGCAGTGGGAGACTCTGATGGACAGGTTCTCGTTTATGATGTCGGAGAGGTAAGAAAGCCTTTAAAAATGCTTTATTGTTAAGAAAAAAAAAAAAAAAGATTTTTTTTTCTACACTTTGCTGGTTTTTAGTCTATATGGACTAAAATTGCATAGCATTGGGCCAAAGGTAAGATTTTTCCTCGTCTGGTTTCTGCAGTTAGCAGTAAAACTCTGCCCGTCATTACATGCTACATCTTTATCCACATCACGTGGCTGACCCGTGGCTGCTGTTAACATGCAGTGCAAAAGAGATGCAGGCTACATCACAAACTGCATGCTATCGTTCTAAATATTATTCCACTCTGTAATAGCTGAGGGTGGGACACTATTGATGAAGTATTTAGTAATGCAATGTGACATGGGACATGACCGTAGCTTACTAAACAGCCACGAGTGAAAAGAGCCTCAGTATAATTCTTGCTGCCAGGTGGCAAAGAAATCTCTTTTTTTTGTTTCTTAAACAAACTCTTCATAACCAGTGTTTTTTTTTCTCTCTGTGATATTTCTCTCCTTTAAATCATCCTTAAACTCCTCAGAGCTTATTTCTTAATTAAACATCAGCATAGGTTATGTATGCGTCAGCTAGCTAATGGAAAGGTGTAAACTAACATTACCTTACTTGAGTCTTTATGCTCAGTTGACTATTGTTGAAATACAGAATCTATATGTCACTTTAAAACTCCTCGCAGTTGAATATTTCACTCTTGCTTTAATAATTTATTATGAAGGCCAGAACTAAAGTTAACTGGTGAGCATGGATGAATGTTAGGGGTCTGCTTAGTAGCTGCATTGGAGAGACCGAGAAATCCATTCTACAACAATTAATCATGATGAAAACTATGAACTATGAATACAAAATGCCCCAGAATAAAATAAAATGAAGCACCTTTTTGTAATGATGTCAGGCAAGGAGGCCTGGTGTGCAGTTGTCGTTCTAGGTAATTCCAAAGGTTATTCCACTCCAACCTTGGCAAACCATGTCTTCATGGAGCTTGGTTTGTGCACAGGAGCATTGTCATGCCAAGTACTGCACCCCAGCTCCCTACAGCCCAAAGATATGCGGATTAGTTTGGTTGCTTAATGTGAGTGTAAATAGTCGTTTGTCTCTGTGTTGGCCCTGCAATGGATTGGTGACCTGTCCAGGGTGTACACTGACTTACTCCTGAAGTCAGCTGAGATTGGCTCCAGCTTCCCCGTGACGGATAAACAGCACAATGAGTTTGGGGAAGGTCTGCATGTGCATGTGATGGTCAGATGTCCACATGCATTCAGCCATCATGCAGCTTGGTTAACTTTAGCTTTACTACAATTAGTAACATTATGGCGTTGTAAAATTCAAAAGACCTCATTTAGTGTTTTTTTGTTCGAAAGAACAGTTTACTGTAATAATTAGTGTTAAATAATGTTAAATACTAATGTTAAATTAAGTGTTAAATAAATGTTGTAAAAATTAGTGATTCTCACAGAGCAAATATTACATCTGTTGCAACTCGCAGGCAAGTAATAAGGTACTGGTGTTGTGGGTGTTCTCCTTGTGTGAAACACAACCGTGAGGTCTAATTCTAATGCACTGATAACCGTTGTCCGATGTGTCTGAGACATTGATGTGTGGGAAGTGGGCATATAGGGAACAAGACTAGACAAGGTTGCTTAAGAGAACGCAGAGGGTAAATACAGCGAATAAAGAATCCGAGAAAGACACCTGGAGATTTGTAAGTGTTTGAGACTATGAGAGAGGAGGTGAACTGGAGCGGAGCTTTAGTTACTGGACACCTCCTGTGCAAACTATCTGGACAGATGACTGACAGCTGTGTCTTTCCCCCTACAGCAGATCGCCGTGCCACGGACTGACGAGTGGACACGCTTTGTCCGGACGCTCACAGAGATTAATGAAAACCGCGAGGACGCCGAGGAGCTCGTGGCCCAGCGCATCCCATCCTAATCACCACACATCCAGTGCCATTCCACAAACAAGCTTCAGGATTTTTAATGCAAAAAAAAGGAAAAAAAAAAAAAAATCAAAAGCATGTGCATCCACACAAGCATGATGACATTGTTAATGATTCGGAAGACTTCTTTATCTGGAAACTTTGTATGATTCACAGCTTTTTGCCTTTTCTTTGAAGAATGTGGTCAGAGTGATGGGAATGACAATGAAGTTCAGCAACCAGCAGTTTTCTGTTCTCTTCCAGTACCGAGAGCCTTAAAATTGTCAGGTAGAAATCCATCAGAAACACAGTTTAAAGTTTCACTCCTGCTGGTATTTACACCTGAGCTCTTCATCCCATTTGAAGAGATCTAAAACTTCAATCAATTGTAATGTACTGCACAAGAGCCTCTTCTTTTCATTTCTCTTGGTAACTGCAGTCTGAGTGCATTCATACATTCACTACTGTAATCTGAAGATGAAAGCATCATTGTGATACCGGTGTGTAAAATTAAAAGCTTACTTCCTGTCTGGAAAGCTGTCCACGTTCTACAGCTTCAAACACTGGGCATTAAAACACTCCACAGGAGAAACCAAAGATTTTACATGAGTGAGATGAGGTTTAGGGCAGTAACACTTATCACCTATATTAAAAATAGCTGATGTATTATTAATTAACTCCACCAAAAAGAACAATGTATTTTTGTGCTGTTGTCATTCTGTCGTTCACAAATCAAAGCCATTTTGTTGTCTTCTCCTCAAAGCTATTTAGCATCTGAAGAGTGACGCTGAATTTATGAATGCACTCCTGATTTGCATAGTTTTGTGGGGCAGCTAAGATCAAGATTCCCTCACTGTCACCTGCGAGTTCTGCTCATACTCCATCCGACTACAACTTCTGCTTATTGATTAAACACAATCTGTCTTCATGCTCACAAATATCCCATATTTATCATGCAGTGAGATGCTGTATGATTGTCAGCTTGCTGAGCATATTTTAAGCCATTGTTTTTCAAAACCGGCTCCTCTTCTTCCACTTTTACAGTCATGTTACATTTGTAACCTATATGACTGTAGCCTTTCTTCAGCCTCTTTGAATGTCTTTGTACATCTCTATAAAGTCCTCTTTCTGAACCCAGACTGTTTCATGTGTTGATTTAAAACTTCTCATTTTGGTAGCTACACTGAACCTGATAAATCAGAAGTTAAAGTATTAAGCAGGTAGAAATTTGTGAAAAATGCTAGTTCATTTTAGTCCTTCAATTGTAAAGCATATATCCTATTAATATCAAAGCAATGTACAAGATTAAAATAAACCATTACGTTTTATTTCAATAAAATACATCAAATGCTTTTTCCCCCCATAACATTTGTTCTCGATTTCCATCCGAATTAAAATACACCCTATCAGAATTTCCATTAAGAGCAAGTACATCTATTTTGATTACAGCAGTAGTTCCAAGTTACACACGTTATCATTTGCTGTGTTGCATGCCTGAACACTTAAGCAAGCCATACAGGGAGTGCTGAATAAATCGAATTATAAATATTCATGCAGGAGGACGGAGAATCAGGACAACTTTTGTTGAAATGCAGGGGAGTGTCACTGTGTCTACAGGGCATGGTTTGAGTTTGGATGAAGAGGCCACAGAAAGAAACTGACTGTCATGAAGGCACCTGATGGTTGATCTTGGAGCTGAAAGGAGCTCTACGAGGCCACAGCCGGGTGCTTTGTAGGAGCTGCCTTTACTGTTACAGTGTCTGATGACTTGAACTTGGGGAGGTGCAAACCAAACTTGCTTTCTACACCTGCAAACGTAGCAGCAGCCAATCGATAACCTCCAATGTGCTCTGCACTCATGGGAGGAAGCTCGGAGATGCGTGACTTCGGTGTCGGCTCTGATCCTGCAGGACGGCTGCTCAGGAACAAGTACAAGACAATTAGTAAACGTGAATCTAACGATTATTATGAAATAAAAGTTAATGCAACACTTACTGTCCCCCAAAGTCGATGTAGAACCATCTCTGTAGGAGCTCATAAGTGAGCAGTGTAACACCAAACTGAGGGGAGGACCTACACACGCGCGCTGAGAGGAGAATGGAAAAGCTGCATGACTACACACACAGGTATCTGACTTCAAAATTGTATTTCCAGGAGCCAGGGTGTGCCTCATTCCACAGTCATGAAACCTCTCATTTCAGTGCTGCATGCATTGTCCATGTGTGTTATGTACCTCCTGCTCCCTTCCAAAATGCTCTGAAGCCCTCTTCTCTGAGAATTTTCCTAAAGCAGTCGATCACGCCGCTGTATGTGGTCTGGCCTGCGCGGGCTGCCACCTGCAGACGTGTTTTGATCACATCAGCAGGAGTCACCAGAGAGGCAGCAGGGACACCTAAACAAGACATGTTCAGTTATCCACAATACACGCAGAATGTACCATAATGCAAATGTGGGGGGTGTGATCGGAGTTTCTTACCCTGCAACATAATCGGGTACAGTACAAAAATTTCAGAACTAGCACCGCACTTCAGGTGTACAGATTCTCACCACCTTTGAGTAAGCTCAGCTGTTTGAGCATTTCATTATGAAGATGTGAGCTGTTATTCACCTGCGATAGCTCCAGCGAAGAGAAGCTGTAATGCCCCAATTCTGCCCTCTTCATCAGCTAGCTCTGACTTGGCATGAGCGTACACGGGGAAGTAGATGGCAGAGAAAGGAATGTCTCTCAGGAAGCAGGCCTTTGCTCCCTACAACCAAACGTCCAGGGTGGTTAATGGTTAAGATCAAATTTATGTGCTGGAGAAAGCTCAATGATTTTTGATTTTTGGTCATGAGTTAAGATCAGTGGCAAAGACAACAAACAACAAACCTCTTGCAGTGCGTCACAAATATTGGGTTAAAATCTCAGCGTATGACTGCTGCTCCAATGCTCATCTCAAAGCCACCAATTGGATGATGGGAAACTTATGGGACCACTAAAAATGTCATAGTGGCAATGGAGAAATATATAAAACTTTCTAAATGGACAGAACAAATATTCTTTTTTTTAACCTCAAGCTCATTTAAAGAATCATTGTGTTTATGTGACCCTATTTTGTGCACAAACCCACAATTCGCTCACTGGTAATGGAAGCATAATGAGGTAAATTTCTTTCATCACAGCATATTTCTAGCATTGGGTGGTCATCATTTGATTATGACACGGAGAACACTGTCACACATTCTATTATTAGATTCAGCCAAGATTGTCATCTAATAAGCTTACACATTTAAAACAAACAAACAAACAAAAAACTTACTTTACAACTACTTTACAAATTTCTGACACTGGAGACTCTTTCCATAAATGTTTAAGTAATGTATCTCGACAGAAAAGTCCCCAACTCAGCAATTCCTTACATTTTTAACCCTTGTATATGAGCATCCATCATACAAATCCCTGTGAATGAGCTGCTAATATAGAAATATGTACATATTAAAACAAGTGCATTAATATGAATCTGTGATGTATCTTGCGGCTGGTACTACTCTCAGAGCTTCATCAACAACTTCTGAACAATCAGAATCGGCAATTCAACAGCAGGGTGGTATAAACACAGAAAAAGTGGAAAACTGAAACTCGGATGAAATTCACAACTTTAACGCTGACACGAAAACACAGTGTAGTGTGGATCAGGCTACTGGAGTAATACTGATCTTGCTCTGCAGTTAATTGATTTCTTTATAATTCTTGTAAAAAGCCAGTTAAACAATTAACACTGTAAGATACTGTATCTTAGTCTGAACAATTCTTAAATGCAGGGTTAGTAACTAGATGCTGAGTAAAGTCAGATGTGGTGAAGCAGGAAAAACATTACAGTTATTACTGTTATTCAAAAGTACAGATGTGAAAACACTGCTCTGAGAAGGTCCGAGGTAGGACTGCACAAATAACACTATTGTTTGGGTAAAATAAAGGGCTCCAATAATAGATAGCTTAATTGAAGTTGGCTAACTGGCAGTTTGTATTGCCCACCCCCCCACCCCAAAAAAAACCCCTACACACACACACACACACACACACACACAGAAAACAACTACCCATATAATATGTTTAAACTTTTAGACTAATTATAGCACTTGGAAATTTCAGGGCTCCACTTCTCAAATTCAAAAGCAATTTCATTTTGTTTTAACTTAGAATTTACATGATCCGATTAACCCAATTTCAATTTACGTGACAAACGAGACGTTGTATTCCGATTCACAAAAAAGAATGCAGGTAGGTTTATAACACGATCTCATTGCCTAAACAATTGTGAGAAATAATAGCAAATGTTTCATTTGGCTTTTGTTTTTGTTCATTTTGGTTACTAGAGTCTAAAAACATCGCGAACGCGCTGAGAACATGTCATGAACACGGCTGAAGCTGGCATGTTTGCTTTTGCTGACATTTGTTCAATCAATAATTGAATGAAAAGTCACTTTGTTAAAGGAATAGGTGGGTTGCAGAGCAAACTAAAACCAGGCTCCTGATTAAGACTAAAAACATTAGTATGACATTTTGCATATGCAAAAGCACTCAACACAGGTAAACACAGTCTCACTCTCCAACACACCCACATAAAGCACAATAGACATCTCTCATGCGCCATCACGTCCACTGGACAGAGCTGGAGGCACTCTGACTCAGGCACAGTTTGAGCACAAATAGCTTGTGTTTGCGTCTTTTCATGCAGAGAAGAAGAAGTAGGCGTGTTCGCATTTTAACAAGCTGCACATTGTCTGCTCCTCATTAGAATATGGCATATGAGAACGCTCCTGGAGATCTAAGGCAAAAGCCACAGGAACTTGGAGAGCACCAGCAGCACAATCTTTCCACCTCCTTTAGTGCTACATACTGGCTAGAGGGGAGAGAAAAAAAAAAAAAAAAAACCTGTATGTGTTTCCTTGTCTACATCCAAGTGTCTCTGTGTGTGTGAGTGACAAAGACAGTGCAGTACTTGTACATTTCAACAGGGATAATATGATTGGCATTATGACCAGCGCTAGCGTGTTTTCAGCTGTTCATCATTAGCCACTGATTATGCAAACACACAGCATCTTCCATCCACTCTGGACTTTCTAGCAGATCAGCATTATTGGAGCATCATTTACAATGGCTGTGGTAGAAGATTTGATTCTTATTTACGTTGGTATTACCTCATGTTAAAAATGAAGCACAGAAGATGATTTATAGAACCTGAAACTGACGTGAAAAGGTTCTTAAAAACATGTAAAGTAGATAAGAACAAGACAACGGATATTGCAATGCATTCAAGGACGGGGGAAGAGAATACTCAGATAAGGAGCAAATTATTTGTAGTATATATAATAAAACAAAAATAGAAAACAGGTAAGCAAGCAATGATTGAATAAGTCATGACCATGTTGGCTGTGTATAGCGCCTCAGTAACTGAGTATTACACACAAAGCATGTTTTACAAAATCAATTAGTGTCATGGTGAGTGACTTGCAAGTTGTTACTGGCTACTGAGAATTTAACAGAATTTTAACAGTAAATCACTACAAATACTGACTTGACCATTTGAGCATATTTGAGGGCAGATCTACTCTGCTTGTTTATGATTGATTAGGATTAATAAACAGACAGGTAGGAAGTGCTTAGGAACAAATTTTCTTGCTTATGGATATATATATATATAATTAAAAAAAAAAAAAAAATACTTAGAACCTTTGGGAATAATAATCATATAGCACCATTTAAGATTAGTAAACAATTATATGATTATATGTGTGTTTGAGATGTATAGGGTATATTGCATTTAACTACTTATAAGTAGTAAATAAGTAGTTGTTTTGTTTTTTTTACACCTAATCCTAAACCTAACCCTAGCTGAACCACAAAGAAATGTTTTTATCCTCTCTGTTTTGCAAAAAAACAAAAAACAAAAAAAAACAACCATATGACTTTCAATAAAAATTAAATTTAATTAAATTAAAATTAAATCAATATAAATCATTACATTGTGAAGACTTGCTGGTCCACACAAGGCAGGCATATTCCTGTCTATTTCTGATTTTGCTACTTAGTCAGGACATTTTAGTCATGAACATTAAACCCATGAACATTTACAAAAACCCATGAGCTACTATTTTTTTTTTTTTATTAGTTTTGATACGTCATTGCTGCATAGGTGCAGTGTATTATGATGTATTTAAGACCTTTCAGAAAATGGCTCAGAGTCACTATACAGCTATTAACGTTCTGTACCTAGCGCACAGCTCACCTTATAGAGTCCAAAGAATCCAAGATCTCGCATCACAGTGAGAGCACTGACACGTGGTCCAGTCGTAATCTCACCTGCCACCTGCAGACGGATCTTCACTATCTCCAGAGGGTTGGTGAAGATCACCTGAGAGCCTCCGGCCTGTAGAAGATATATATATATATACATGCATGTCATTCCTGTATTAACAGCTCTCAAAGAAAGCTCCTTAGAGCTCCACTTATGAATGTGATATATGAACCAGATGTGCAGCTTATAATTACCATTATTATTACTACTGCCTGGCATGATAATATAAGTTTATAAAGACATGCTGAGAGTTGCAACTAGGAAGTTTATCTTTTGGAGGAATCTGAGGTCCTGTGAGGCGATCGGATTTGAGGCCGCTTGAAGTTGACAGTTTGGCCTCCAATTTTTGTCACATCAGCATTCTCCTCCCAGTAAGCACTTCTAAATTAACTACATAAACTCTGAAACAAGGCCCTCTTTAAGTGAGTGTAGTCTCCATGTCGGCACAACTACACTGGTGTCCATTCACAGTAGAAATTAGGGGGTCACGTCTGCGCAGCGCTGGTGTGAGACGGAGCCTAGCAGCCCTGACCCTAGCACCAGTGCTGTCTCCCCTCACTGGCCTGGCCTCAAGGCTGCAGCTCCACCCCCTCGTCCTCCTCATCCCTGTCTCCATCACACTCCACAGACATACACACACACACACACACACACTCCTCAGCCTCCCCTTCTCATCCCGGGGGACAATTCGCTCTGAGTGAGGACAGCCTCGGGCTTTACGCCCTCTGACTCAGGAGCATCTATCACCCCTCTGGAGCCTAATCAGGGCCGGGGGTGACACCCAGGGTCGAAGTCGATTCTGTAAACATCCGAAATGCTTCATTTAAAAGCACAGAGATGGTTCATCATGATCAAAACAGTAAAGACATCCGCTGCTCTTGCTAATTATTCCTACCATTATATAGGTATATATTGTAGCATGAGCATTCATCTTAAATCAGATAATTCTGTGTCTTTAATTCAATCACCATCATTCCGTCCATTTTATGTACAACCAGGTGCCCACAGGTCCATAAGTAATGAATAAAACACGATGGGGCATGCCGTTACAGGAAAATTATCCATGCCAGGCTGGTATACAGCAATGAGATGCAATTACAATTTAAATTTTTTTAATGAACAATATGTCTTGCTTTTCAACCATTTATTAGTTACATTCCAGCTTTAGGACATCCACGAGTTCCTGTTATTACTTATGTTACAGTTCCCTTACTGGGTTTTCTTTTCTTGCCTCTCTCTTGAAATTGAGAAAAAAAAGTGTTTCAAACTGTTACAAAGCACTCACACTCAATACTCCTTCCATAAACAAATAAAACTCCCCTTTTCACCATTTTAATGTCTTTGTTAAACAACTTTTTTTTTTCCTCAGCCTTAGATCACATGGAGTGTCCTGTGTATGAGCTGATACTATAGAAATGATAGCATGTCAGAACAAGTGCATTAATATAAACCTATCATTTGAACTGCAGCTGGAAATACTGTCACAGGTGCTGTTACAGAAAATTAACCCCTTCATATAAGAGAATTCTATACAAATGTCTTTGTTTTGAGATCGAGGCCCTTTCAAGTATTATAGGTATTATATTATCTTATTTTCTAATTTATATGGTCACTCATATGCAGCTTTTAATGGCTCTTGTTAATCCAGCATCATACGACTTATCTAATATTTCTCAATATGAGATCATGATAAAACATTTCTAATTTCAAGCTTGAAACTGTACGTTTCCATTGGCAGATAATTTGCTTACTTCTATTTTCATTTCTAAAATATTGCAATTTTTTTTTTTGCAATGTAACCATAATCAACCGGTTTACATCAAATACATTTTCTTTAACACACTGACATGAAAGATGTAGTTCTGTAGCCCTTGCTTCTGAAGACACAACACAAATTATAGAAAGCTATTCCTCACATTACTTAATTTATAAGATATTTTGCAAATTTAATTTTAAGTCTTTAAAAGTGTTAAAAGCATACAGTATGCTAATATAAGGATTAGTAATCAGACAGTGGTGCCCTGACAACTCCTAATTCCACACACTGTAAGATTTCTATGCTTCGACCAAAGGCTTGCAATGGCTCAAACCAGAGTTTTAGATTGCACTTGATGGGATGTCGTAAACGCGTGCTCGTCTGCATGTTGGCTGTTCCTCCATGCCCGAGGCTGAGGAGGCCACAGGTATGCATGCTGCTGTCAAACTCAATAAGATCGAGCTCCACACAGTTTTAGCCACAGTCCTCCAGGGCATCTTCCCTCAATTAGTTCTTGACAGGGGTCACAACCTCCTGGACCTGACCCTCTTTGTCCAGCTCCAGCCTTCACTTCTCTCCTCTATCCGGCTGGCCTGGTCTCTGTCACCAGGACTCATTACACAGATCAGGCATCGCCATATCCACATCCTCTAAAGCCCACTGGCCAGGCAATGCCAGTGTGTGCTTAATTATAGCACTGGATAAAAATAGTGCGCCCACACTCGCACATCATTTTTCAGATTGTGGTCAATTAGTGGGTTCAGGGTGCAGAGGAAGAGTGGCTAGAACAAGCCAGGGGCTCTGTACAAGCCCTGATCATGGCTCAATAACAGCCACAAGTCACTCACTCTCCGAGAGGCAAATTATAGAGAGAGAGAAAAAAAAAAAATCACTTAGGACATTATCATTGCTAAGCATATAATTGTAGCTTCACGTCTGTCAGAAAGTTTCCTTGAAGGAGAAAGAAATCACAAGCCCGTAGGGTTTTCAATTAGCTCTCGGATGTTTTTTCTCTCTTTTTTGTCCTTTTGTGAAGCTCACCATTTATTCATTTACAGGCATAAATATTCAGTAAAATGGAACAGGAAAATCAGGCATAACGCTTGAGTTGAAGAAACAGCGCTTTTGACGTCCACCACATCAGAATCAATTATAAGCCGAGTGCAGAGAGGAGAGCAGCTGCCTCACTCAGACCTGCTTAACGTGAGGGACAAGAGCTCTTTCAGCTGAGTACTGGCACCACACACACACACACACACACACACACACACACACACACACACACACACACACACACAC
>JAOVYU010000060.1:16133638-16146837 GCA_025674565.1 Synodontis membranacea | reverse complement strand
AATGTCAGTGTTAGTGTCTACAATGTGTGTGTGTGTGTGTGTGTGTGTGTGTGTGTGTGTGTGTGTGTGTGTGTGTGAGTGTGTGTTTCTGATCTGGTTCTGTTTGCAGGTGTGAACCACTGGCCAGGCCTGGAGACAATTATTCCTGTCTGCTCTCCCAGAGGACCCATGAGGTAGGGCTCCCTTTAACTCTCTCCCACTGTGTCCTGAGTGTGTGCAGCTGGGGAAGAGAACACAGCAGTGATGGGCCAAAGAGGCCCAGAGCTGTACGTTAATCCATCTCCATTTATATGGCCTGTACATACACTACAGTTGTGTAAATATTGACCAATATTTATTGAGTATTTATTTATCAAGATTTGATATGCTTCATTTTGTAATGGTATAACAACCATTCATTTGAAAAGACATTTTTATCTGACTAATGTCAGGTACTTTAGCTAGTTGATCTTCCAGTAGCATGTTTTATGTTCAGAGAATGTCATCATGAATTGTATTTTGCTGGGGAAGAGTCTTTTAGCTGGTTTCACTTATTGCAATGGACAAATAATAACTTCGTAAAATTTTATTTTAAAAAGAAGATATATTTGATATATATGGGTAACTTCGTTTCAATTAATTTATAAGCATACTTTCTTATACAGATCGATTTATAGACTGATTAAGAAAAATAAAAATACACATTTTCGTTTGTACATTCTTTTAAAAAAAAATTGCTCCAAAAAGGTTGACTATTTTATGTTTATTTAAATAAATCTTTATTAACTTGTTTAGTTAAGGGCTATAGTCAATACAATACAACCTTTTAAATTGTATACTCCAAGCCAAGCAACAAACATTTACCATGGCTTAATCATTCTATATTGATTGGCAGGTTTTGTTGTACTACATCTTTTCTTGTTCCTTCTCTGAGAAATTGTTCTGAATCCGAATGAGCACCTCTACACTGCCTCCTCTCTCTGTTTATGAGAGCTCACTGGAGCAGAAAATTGCAGGTATACCTTGCTTAAGCCATCCACTAGTGATCCAGTAAAACCTGGTCCAGTTAAGCACTATTTTATCCTCCATGGTTGATTAAATAGACTGAATTTGGATCATTACATCTGATCAAATTTTGTCCCTTTTTGGGCATCATGCCATAGAGACAGGAATGGATCTATATTAGCAAGTGTGTAAATAAGGTGTAATTGCAAATCTCTGGCTAAATACCGGGCCACAAGTCCAAACGGACAGACTGGCTGTTATTCACTCAGCTGAGCTGTTTATGTTAATGTGCAGTTAATGCTTTTTTAAACTGCAACACTTATGGGCAATTTATTTAATCCAAACATGTGAAGAAGCACAATCCATTTGAGGGCTTTTCTTTATAACTACTATCATTCATTATGTGTGTATGCCCAGTGTACATCATCCTGTAAAACTCTCTCTCTCTCTCTCTCTCTCTCTCTCTCTCTCTCTCTCTCTCTCTCTCTCTCTCTGTGTGTGTGTGTGTGTGTGTTTACAATGATTTTTAAGTGCTCAACATAACATCAAGTGTGTGTGTGTGTTTACAATGATTTTTAAGTGCTCAACATAACATCAAGTGTAAATGTGCAACTTAATTTTAACTAACGAGATAGCAGTGTTTCCTCTCAGTGTTAGCAGTGATATTTATATTAGCCTAATTCATAAAGCTCAGAAATAATCTAGCTTCTAGAGAAATTGTAATGTACTTTAGAACTATGTTCACTGTGCTATAGATTTTCAGATACTCACTTCTCAGGTTTAGTTTGAATCTAAGGATAGATTTGATATGTGTCTTCCTTCATTTTTTTTTTTTTTATTGCTGGAGTAGGATTCAGTCCATGTGTCTAAATAGAATTTGCAGGTCCAGAGTGGTCAGTATTTCTCAACCCGGTGTATTACATCTAGCTCAAAATAAGTGTCATATAGTTAAATTCATATAGTGACTGATCTTAATATAGTGAATATAGTCAGTTGCTTCTTAATTAAGTTTGAGTCATCCTAATCTGGTTTGAAGTAATTATTGAAATTGACATTAATTTTATTCTCACATGCTGGATTTTCAGAACAATGTATAGTAGCAAAAAAAAAAAAAAAAGGTAGGCTAGTGTACTAAGGTGGAGTAGATGGTGTTCTTCGACAATCTGCTAAAGGTACAAGTGAAAAGCAGTTGAAAAGCCTCAGTGAAAAGCAGTTTCTCCTGAAAGATACATTTTGGAGTCACTGTCTATATTAGTCAAGCGCACATTATCACATGGACAAATGGATCTCACAGGTCAGTCTATGCATGGGAGGAAGTGGGTGTGCTTCATACTGAAGCAATTAAATCTCCCAGACAATCCTGTGCCACCAATAACAGAAACTAATCAGGGACTTTGACTGAAATTTACTCTGGCCCTCAAGTCGGAAGTCCCTTTACAGTCGGATCGAGTTCTACTGAAAGGACGGATGTCTGCGCTTGATTTCATGCCGGAGACGAGGCAATAACTCAACTGTCTGTTGCTGAAACGGAGTTTTGTCAGGGAGGTATTTCCCCATCTGAGAGTGGAGATAGTATTTGTCTCTAACCTACACCCCCCCCCCCCCCACACACACACACACACGCGCGCGCACAACGGGGCTCTAAAGTATAGGATAGCAGGTGTTTAAAATAACGTGAGGATCTCTCTTTCCCTGAATGCTAGTGTTTCCACTGTCTTCCACCTCATGATTTGTCTAGCGCTAAAAAAAAAAACCCGAGCTGTATGGTTGTAAAAAATCGAGCACGTGGGTTCCCTCCGTATTATAATTAATGAAAGCCCGTTAAAAGCGGCTTCTCTTGGGGTTTTTTTCTACAGAAATTATTTGGATAATGTCACGGCTTCGCAGTCAAAGTGAACTTTGGACATGATTTTTTCCCCAGTCCAATGATGGCCATGATTAATCCTTTGCTAAATGTACGTTTTTTTTTTTTTTTTTTTTTACCCCTCCCAATTAGCCTACACAGACCTGCACCTGGGTTGGCTTTGTTGATTTGCCCTTAAAAACACACCATGGTGTAATATTGGGGGTTATGTATTTTGGTAAACTTTATTTGTGTGTATATTTTATTATATGTCTCTACACAGAGATAATGGTTTATTTAGGAATAGATTGTAATATGTCAGCGTGCGTCATCACATGTAGTGAATATCTTCATATGTATACTCTGAAATCCTTATATAGGCCTATATATTGAAACTGTGCGGCAAGTTTTTGTTTGATAATAATTTTACCTTTGTTAAGTTTATTTTTGACATTATTGTATTGTTTTACTTGACTTTGTTTATAATCATTTTTAATTTCCTTTCTTTTCTTTTCTTTTTGTTGCGAAGAATATTAGAGTCAGTAATGTAGTATGTTTTCCTCTTTTTTTTTCTTTTTTTTTTTTTTGCAAAATGATCTGTAGCCGACATGTCACCCATGATAAAATAGGGTGCATATGTAGACTACACCTCAATTTCAGTCTTAGATCCCATAACCGAGTGCAATAATCACAGTTATCAGTCTGAGCCACGCTACATGTAAAAATCTTCCCTCAGCTCTGAATGATGATAATTGTTGGTTGTAATGCCGTTATTATTTTTGCCATTGATAAAAAAAAAATCTTTGTGAGGTAGTTTGTGAATGTAATTTCAAATACAAATTGCTTTAAATTGGACAATTTTCTGTGCCGATTTTGGGGGGGATATCACACAAAAAATTGCTGAATGTGACCGTCAGTGCAGAGGACTGGTGTGCGTGGCGCGTGCGTCGCTCTGCACTGCCTTGCTCTGCTCGCCAGATGGGTATTTGGAAAGTAAGGGAATTCGCCGCGTTTAATTTATAAATCGTGTTGAAATTTGGACGCAGCGCTGCCCAAGGGTTCAACTGCAAGATGACGCTGAAAAAAAAAGAAAAAATGAAGCTGTGATCCGCGTTCACCGGGAAGGAGCGCACCGGTATGACCGTCTTTCTTTGTCACCTGTTTATGTTAAACTGCTCTAATTCAAGAGAAGCAGACCTGGGTATGATAAAAAAAAAAAAAAAGTTAATTGACCATGATATCGGATATCTATATCTATATATTTGTTTTAGCTTGTCTTGTTGCAAACTTGGCACGTTTGTTTCTAAGCCTGTATAAATCTGCAGCTGGGCAGATGTGTTTGCGTTAACCCTGTCGAGTGCGTCATATCAAAATCCCCAGTTCAGTCTCGGACCTCCTGCAAGTTTTCCAAATGATGCATGTCCTTTGTGGGTTAACTAGGTCTTGAGGGTTAGACATTAACATACAACCCGAACTCAGCCTATATAGAAAATAAAATCAATTATCATTATGAAGCAAAACGTAGCAGGATTCTTTTGGGGGGATTAATAGGTTTAAAGTCCACAGTTGTTGTAACCTTCAAAAAAATTATTTAATATGTTAATTATATCAGGTTCTTTGCGTTTCTCTAAAGGTTATCGTTCTTACAGAAACCCTTTTTTAAATTCTGGACTGTATTTGTTTCCAAAGAGCTTATTATTATATTATTTTTATTTAGCTAATTTTCTAAACACTTATTTCATCCATTCCTATTTGTTTTACATGGAACCAATAGCCTGTTGCGTTTGCACTTTTCCTATCTGTTTGGTTTTTTGAGGTCTTGGTGTTTTAAGGTCATGACCCAGGTCACCGCCAGCTATAAATAGCGCCTAGGTATTTAACCTGTCACATTTAAAGCGAACGAAAAAAAAATCCACTGATGTGAAAAATGATGCCGGTAGTGATGCAGGTCGCAGGGAAAAGTCTCAGAAATAATGACTCCGTAATTTAAAATCACCAAAGAAACAAAGAAAGAGTTTTCATGGTTGCGAATAGCAATGTCTATGCAAATATGAATGCAGTACTCAAATTCTGATCTAATATTGAATATTCTATTGTTTATCAATGACACAGAAAAACTGTAATTATTTTGGTGCAATATTTTCACTGAGATGTAGAATTTAGCCCAGGTGCGTGTACGGTGGCTTAGGGCTTCGCAGTGATTTGAATCTGCATGCCAGTGGACGTGTTAAATATATGGCTAATTATGCGTATGAAAATTAAACAACAGTGTTATGCAAATTCAACTGGTTTCAGCTGTGGCTTCAACACTTGAGTCTAGCATTTAATCAAATGAAGCTAGTAATACATCTGTTCCTGAAACAATAAGGACAAAGATAAAAGCGATAAACCATTTATTATTAATCATATTTGTGTAGTGCTTTCAGAGTAGAAAAAAAAATATTTTAAAAGTAGTACATTCTAAACAAGTGTTTTTATTACTTTTTAAATTATTATTATTAAATTTGTTACTTTGCAATGTTAATAATATTCACTAAAACAGCATCAATAATAATAATAATAATAATAATAATAATAATAATAATAATAATAATAAAGACGTAAATGTAAACTTTTTTGGTTTGGGTCTTTTTACATAAGGCTAAGATGGCAATTTAATCTGACTGCTTTGTTATTTAGTTTGGTTCACAAAAACGTAGCTGATTATGATTACACCAAGTTAGCCGTTAACTATAACTAGTTTCAGTCAGAAAAGAGAAAATTAGTTCATTAAACATGTTTTATGCAACCGAATATTACCAATGCTTTATAATATGCGGGTTATTTGTTTCTCTTAAAAAAAAAAAAAAAAAAAAAAAAAAAAACATATTTTCTCAGTGACCCACCCCTGAATTTCCTTTTTAGCATTGAACATTTGGCTCTCAGGTTTGTCTTATTTCTTGGTTTATCATATTCCTCGGACCCTACCCCGAGATCTCCAATCCCCGCCACTCTTGGAGCGGGTGGACCAATCAGAGAGCACCTTGGATAAATATTCATGATTCCCTGATTCAAACGTTTGAGCGAGTTTGTGTAGATCCGCCGCATCACACCTAGACTTTTCACAGAGACAAACTACATTTTCTTATGAATGGAAAGTGAAAAAATCAGTTGAGCTTAAATTGGGATCCATCCTTCACTGAGATAGAAGAAAACAAAAAAGGCAGGAGAGGGGAGATTCGCACTGAAGACATGACAATGACCACAATACCAGAGAGTCTAAACAGCCCCGTCTCAGGAAAGAGCGTTTTCATGGAATTTGGGCCACCGAGTCAACAAATGTCGCCTTCATCTATGTCTCACGGACATTATTCAATGCACTGTTTACATTCAGCCGGTCATCCTCAGCACGACAGCTCGTACAGTCCCGCTCCGTCTTTTCCCAGATCGCTGGCTTATCCATATGTCAACTCAGTCGGTAGCCATTCCTCAAGTCCATATCTCAGTAGCGTTCAGACTTACCAAAACAGCACGGCATTAACGCAGACGCGGTTAGAAGACGCAGGTAAGAAATGCTTTTTTTCCTCTGTTCATCTCTAACTAAATCGTGCCTTTGTTTTTCAGCTCACTGTCAGAATGCTGGACTGGAGTAGCCCAGATGTGTGGGTATTAGGCTTGGTAATTATTTATTGCGTAATGCTATAAACAATGTATGCAATTAACGCTAATTATACCTAAACTGCAGGCTGGAGCTAAAACTAGCACAGTGATGTGCGCCGCGGTACAAGCGTGTCTGAGGCTCCAACACTGATCAACTCTGAGCGCTTTTCTCTTTTTCCTCTCGCAGCACCAGAAACGGAGAAAAGCACAGTGGTGGAAGGAGGAGAGGTTCGCTTCAACGGGAAGGGGAAGAAGATTCGCAAACCTAGGACTATATACTCGAGCCTCCAGTTGCAGGCACTGAACCGCAGATTTCAACAGACGCAGTATTTGGCGCTGCCGGAGAGAGCAGAACTGGCCGCTTCTTTGGGGCTCACACAAACCCAGGTGAGGACTCATCTTACATGAACATTTATTCAACGATTTAGCATTTTAACGGACAGATTCAAAATAATTGAAATGCCACTTTCATGCTTGGATGAATTCTAATCAAACGTCAAAACTTGACTTTCAAAAACTTTTTTTTTAATGACTGGAAATCTTTTTACATAATTTACATTATGGATCTTGAAATCCTTTTGTACGTGCACATTTATTCAGCTTTCCGTGCTCTTCGTGGTCCCTAATTGAAGATATATATTTCATTTGCGAATTAAACATTCATATAAATATTATTCACATATGGTTTATCAATCCTTTAAGTATCCTAACAGTAGCCTATATTTTTGTCTAGTAGCCTGTTTATATAGTTGTCTTGCTTTTTGCACGCAAAACGCAACAGGTCCTGCGTTATTTGCAATTTATTATTATTATTATTTATTAAAGACCTATTAATATTGGTTATCTTAAACTTGTTCGTCACTTTGCTGACACTGCTCTCATTCTGCAGGTCAAGATCTGGTTTCAGAACAAACGATCCAAGTTCAAGAAATTGATGAAGCAAGGCGGAGGGACCATAGACACGAGCGCACTGGCCAATGGCCGCGGACTAAGCGCCGGTTCGCCCTCTGTAGCGCCCGTATGGAACTCATCTGCTAGCGTAAAAACCTCCGTCGGCACACCGAGCTCGTACATCCCGAGCTACACCTCTTGGTATCCGAGCACGCACCAGGACTCTATGCAGCAGCCGCAGCTCATGTGAAGGCAGTGCTTAGCGGACCCCGCCCCTCTTCCTTCGCGGAGGACCCGGATGAGGGGAGCACGCGATCCTGCCGCCCGGCTCTCCGGCCCTCAGCCCATACAGTACAGACTGCGATCACACACACTGCGATCACACCGGAGCATACCGCACAAGCACACCGACACACCGGCAGCAGCAGCCCGGAGGCCGAAACACTGAGAAAGTAGCGTCTGCGGCGGAGGAACGAGGTTTCCTCCTTTACGTTCAGAGCGGATTTCCCAGCCAGTTGGGTCAAATGAAGCTGCTCCTGATATTTCCTTTTTACCTGAACATTTTACTGTGTGTAAAACATTATATAAAGCTGTAACAAGTGAAAAAATATATAATTTTTCCGACTGGCATCTTTGCCTGGAAAATGGAACAAATGCGTTTATTTGGCATGATTTACCTAAAAGCAACAGTCTGCCTTTTTACATCCGTCAGTTGTTAATATCTACACACACAAGAACATATCTTACATAGACTATATTTTCTACAGAGAAGGGTGAATGGGTTGTGCTGTACCAGGCTCTGAGCATTTGGAATAATACTACAGGGTTAAAATCATGCGAAGAGCCTGGTTTTCCTGATTCCAAAGAGCAAATCTTTATAGGCTAACTTAAGTCTTTTCGGCTGTGTGGAGCTTCTTTGTGTGTTAATTTAAAAGTAACTTATTTAGATTTCGTTTATGTCCGTTTGTATGTTTATTTAAAATGAATGTTCTTTAAAAGAAATGGCTGCACTAAAGTGAACAACACTTCACTTTGATTTGAGACGAATTTGTGAAGCCGTGTGCTTGTCGGTCCTTTAAGAGCATCCCCCGCGGACACAATGCTACAGAAGTGTTTAGAGATCATGTACAGAAAAAGCCATTTTTTAGATTGTGCTGTTAATGATGTGAAAAGGATTTCGACCCGAGTATGTTTATTACAAATTAATGTGTTTAGCGTTCTACATGGCAAAAATAGTTTTATATTGGTCGAATTAATTTATTGTTATTTTGTTTGTATGTTTGTTTTATGGATTCGTGTACAATGTGTAAACTCTGACAGTAAAATTCACACTTTGAAAGATATTTTACAATGTCGTCATTGCAATAGTGATTAGCAACCTGAACAGGTCTAACTGGCAAAATGACAAGATATTTCCGAATTATTATTATTATTATTATTATTATTATTATTATTATTATTATTATTATTATTATTTATTATTATTATTTAGGCTATATTTCCCGCATCAGGGTGATTTCATCTCCCTTTTTCTAGGGTTTTCTTTTCAAACTGAATCGCCGATTAATCCTGTGTTGGTTTCTATAACACAGTAAATCCTCCTACAATAAGGGTCCTTGTTCCTTTTCTCTTTCGTTTAGCCGCTATAAGCTCCTTTCCGCTCTTGTGCCGCTGGAACAAACCCCGGGCGCGGGTGAATAGCACGCGTATGTGTTAAGTGAATAATTGAGCGCGAGACAGGTGCCTGCAGAAAAGAGCAGGGGGATGGGGGGGCCAATGGGGGCCGGTGAGGGCCTGTGGGGGGTGTACGGACGAGCCCGAAAGACCACTTGGTTGTGGCGGATAGTTTAACTGCGCTTTTTACTGAAAACTCCGAGCCAATTAAATAACCCTTTAGGAAAATAGAAAATTCACGAAATATCATTCGTCGCGTTATGTTCACTTTTGATGGTTTGAACACACTCTCCAGTGGAACTTCTTTAAATTATCATTAAAAAATTATAGATTTTTTAATCAAAATAATTTGTTTATTAAAAAAATTAAAGCTAGAAAACAATAAGATTGCAGTTTAAGACTCTAAACAGTCTTGTTGGATCAGTTATCATTTACATAATTTCCTGCATAATCTGACCCAGCATTAGGACTCCCAGTGCTTTGTAAAGAGCACCTTACAGGCCACGATTGAGAGTGTGTGTGTGTGTGTGTGTGTGCACCCCGCTTGAGAGTGCAGTAATTATTCTGACAAATTTTGACGTTCTTCATGTGGGGCCTGCAGAAATGGCCTCTCACTTTTTCTAACTTTAACAGGAAAGGCTACAGAGTGTTCCACAGAGCCAACCATAGTGGCCAAGAGCAGAGAGCAGCTACAGGCCACAAGAGACTTACGTCTACAGAATATGAGTAATTTTGTCTTTACACAATTATATCTCTTTTATGAATAGATTTAGGAGAGAATATTTGGGCAACATATATTTTGTCTTGTTTGTTTCAGTTGTTAAGTGTCATAAATATGAAATCAAATGAAATTTTTATGAAAATCTAAGACCGCAACAACGAAACTAGCGTTATTTTTAAAGCCCATACTAATGATTTTGCAATTACTCTACTAGTTACAGCTACTACTACTAATAATAATGAGAAGAAGAATAAGAATAAATTGACAATATGATTTTATATAATATTATTTAATAAAATTTATAGGAATATTGTTTAGAATAATATAATAAAATTGTATTATTATTATTATTATTATTATTATTATTATTATTATTATTATAAATAGGCAAAAAGAATAAATGTAATATTATTGGTAATAATTATGATGAAATGAATATATATATATAAACTAATAAAATGTATTGTGACTAAATGTGACTGATAATCGGCACAGTCACACATGCACGTATATACACTCAGACTGCTATATACACATAGATACCCAAAGGCCAGTGTTTCTTCATTGTCTGTACATAAGCGTGCAATGATTAATAACATACAGTGTATAACAAAATTAATGAAAACATAGTGCACTCATTGTAAAAAAAAATATGTATATATACAGCCTAAATCCAGAAAAGAACCCAATAAAAAATATAAAATGTAAAAATGGATTTATTTCTTTTCTCTCTGTCTCTCTTTTTGTTGCCACGGGACTGGGGTATGCAGCTGTGGAGCGGAGAGGGTCAGCGTTATTTCACTATATTCTCCTCTTGATTACGAGCCGAGCCCATCAAACCAGACATAATTACAGTCATTGCGCCCTTATTTATTCTAATGCAGTTTCCCATCTACAGGATAATTATGAGCAATTTTTTTTCGCACGTGGAATCTTTTGTTAACAAAGGAGATAGCGCACTGAAAGAAAATTTGCTGTGCGATGAAAAAAAAAAAGCGACTTAGGTGCACGACAGCCCCCCTCACAGCGGCTCGTTTATAAGTAAGCCTGGCAAATTGCTTGCAGGTGTATACCGAGGGATTGTCAATAGGAAGAGCGCACAAAATTAGCAATAGCACAATGTTGGAATAATTAAGGCAGTAGTGAAATTATGGAACAAGGGCTGCCTTATTTTGTCCTACAAATGACAGAAAGGCTAGCTTAAAATTATACAGAATCAGTTGCATTATTTACTTTATAGCATAAGAAAAAATAATGGTACGTCACTGTTATAACAATCTTTTTCTTAAATGTCTGCATCACTTCTTATAGTTTTTGTTATATTCGTTATACATGAGAAACCGTAAAGATATAGAAAAACATATATGAAAAATTTGTTTGTTTGTTTTTACTTCAGTTTAATTTTTTAATTCCTAGAAAACCGCACATTTATTATAACTAATATTTTAGTCAGATGTTCTCATTTGTGGAAGTCTCAAATAAAAATTCAAACTTGATTGAGTCTCTGAAAAAGTAAACTTGTCTGTGTTTTCATCTTATATCTAATGTATATTATTGAAAAGTTATGCTATATTGTATATTCTGTTTTCGTTGGTAAATGATGCAAAAAGCGATAGAGGAAAACTAACAATGACAGCAAGCGTTATGAATTGGATAAGCTTTATTCTTACCTTTTGTAAGATAAATGAGTATGCAGATCAGGCGTATATTCATATATGAGTCAGTGTTTAGTATCCAGTGGTCACTAGCTTGGCTGAACGCTTCAGGTCCCTGCATGCGCCTCGTGTAAGCAGCAGGGCTAGGAGCTTTAGCAGCCGCGCACTGAACAAGACTGAAAAATTCCAGCTTTATTTTCCCTCTTTATAGCTGTTGGGGGGAAAAATTGCAGATTATTAGCATAAATGTTTACTCCTCATTACGCTGATGACATTGTGCACTCGAGATCTTGGTAATCTTTGGGAAAATTATGAGTAATTTTTAAAAATTTAAAGCAGCAGTTACCACGCAATTCAGGCTAATTTCGCGTAGGCTCCAAACGGATATAATTATAGCCGAGTCAAGATGTTATGCTAAAAACTATGCATTGATATTCCCATTTATTATGTACATGCAACTTTGACAATGTTGATGCATGAAATAGCTGGAAATTGTCTTGCGCAAAAATTACAGTCCATATTAGGACATCTAAAATTGCGAAGAATTATACAGTAATTGCAGGCTTTCGGATCGGAGAGCCAGAATGCTCAAACTGGAGCAATTGTGGATGAAATTACAGATCAGAGTATAAATTAGGGAAGGGGTATGGCATTTTTCAAGTTGTCTCCAGGATTCCGGAAGTGTCTAACACTGCATCATCACTAATCTTTTTGGGAGAGAGAGAGAGAGAGAGAGAGAGAGAGAGAGAGAGAGTGGCGTGCAGAGAACGCGCTGCTCTAATACTTCTTTATAGCCCACATTTGTTTTCATTTGTAACACAGTGACATTTCCCCCCTCTTTGTTTGAGTTATGAAACATCTTGATTTTACTTCGCTAATCATCTATTCTAATTTCCCCTCTTGGTCTGTGAATGGTACAAGAAGCGCACTGTAGTCTAACATAACATACTAATGAGTGTTAAACATTGTGCCGATGGTCGAACGTCTGGCTCTTCAAATCCACATAATACATAGTTTTGAACAGGTGACGGTGCACACGATGTCACGTTTTTAGTCCCTTTTAAAATATCTCACTAGCCTGCATTTATTTTTTTTTCCCTATTTGCAAAGCCTGACCCCATGCAGTATCTGACCTGTATTGATAGTTATAAGTCCCATTGAAATGGGCATCTTTTTGTTATATGTAAAATGGAATATATTGAGTAAACTTTCTGGCTAATATCTTTTGAGTTTCCTCGGGTGCACATCAGCAGGTTGCACAGAGCTCTTGCACGTCCAAGCCCCAGGGCGACATATAACATATGTAATGTGGCCATCCTTGACAAAGTGCATCCTGATTACATCGTCTTTGATCATTCGTAGACCAAAAAAACATGTAGCGTTTAGTATTTAGTCCATATTCCGTTTAGTATTACTCCATATTCCGTTTCTTTAGGCCCATATTTTATACCTTACTAACCATTATACCTTATAGACCTATGAGATATTTTGACCAGTGTAAACCAGTTCAACAGTCTACACCACGCATAACAATTACGCACCATACATTACTATAATGCCAAGACATTTATTTTACTCAGTTACTATTTTTATAAGGCTTCAACGGCGTGTGCAGTGCCCATATCTTGTATTATGCTCAGGGGGTGAAGACTGAGCGAAGTGTTTTCATTTTGTTAAGTTGGAGGCATGCTTTATAATACGACTTGAATCTTTCTCAGCTGCTGAACTCATCTAGGTTCTCATAATTTACACATATTATATATATGACAGGTATGACTATTCAGTATATATA
>JAOVYU010000060.1:16107414-16122927 GCA_025674565.1 Synodontis membranacea | reverse complement strand
TATATATATACACACACACATACATTCACACACACACACACACACACGCGCACACACACACACACACACACACACACACACACACATTTATATATAATTCTATATAAATTTACAATACCATGGAAAAAGTGCATTTGTTGTCTTAACTGTGATGATCAGAAATCCAGAATCCCACACTATTAGAATATTTCCTTAGATCAATAAAAAAAAAGGATTTCCAATACAGATGTGTCCTACATCTGAAAGTCTGTTAATTTATACAGAGAGTACTTGGTTGGGGATCCTTTACCAAGAATTACTGCAGGTAGAGTGACCAGCTTGTGGCACTGCTGAGGTGTTATTGAAGCCCAGGTTGCTTTGATAGCGGTTTCCACTTGACAATAACCCCACAGATTCTCTATCAAGAGAAGCACAGTAATATCTTGGTCAGCAAATCATTTGGCATCTCCATAAAGCTTGTCAGCAGGAGGAACCATGAAGTGCTCTAAAATCTCCTGGAAGATGGCTACGTTGACTTTGGACATGATAAACCACAGTGGACCAACACCAGAAGATAGCATGGCACCCTATAACATCACAGACTGTGGAAACTTCACACTGGACTTCAAGCTCCTTGGGTTTTTTGCTTCTCCACTCTTCCTTCAGTCTCTAGGACCTTGACTTCCAAATGAAATGCAAAATTTACTTTCTTTTGAAAAGAGGGTTGTGGAACACAGAGCACCAGTCCAGTTGGTTTTCTCCTTAGCTCAGATGAGACGCTTCTGACATTGTCTCTGGTTCAGGAGTGGTTTGATATTAGGAATTCAACAGTTGTATCCCCTTTTCAGTCCACTCCTTGTGAAGCTCTCCCAAGTTCTTGAATCAACTTTTCTTGACAATCCTCTCAAGGCCGCAGTCCCTGATGTTTGCGAAACCTTTATTACCACACTTTTCTCTTCCAGAAACTAGATACTATACAGTAGCTTCATTTGATATCACATGATAACAATGAAGTGTTAAGGTATGCTAGGATTCTCAAAAATACATCAGTTCCAGTAGATCTCAATGACTTTGTCTATTCAGTGAGCAGGGAGTGTATGTGTGGGGGAGGTGCAGGTGGAGAAAGTGAAGGATATAACTTGTATTGTGTTAGTAATCAGCTGTGAACTTCCCTGCTGAGGAGTGCTGTTCCCCTGTTGCCCAAAACATTCGCATTTACAGAGAAGCGCTCAACCAGCCCATCAATCCACCTCTGTCACTGAACA
The DNA here is from genome assembly GCA_025674565.1 of Synodontis membranacea. Lineage (NCBI taxonomy): Eukaryota > Metazoa > Chordata > Actinopteri > Siluriformes > Mochokidae > Synodontis > Synodontis membranacea. The sequence continues at coordinate 16,121,683 of JAOVYU010000060.1, read as the reverse complement.
TAGCAGTCTAAAATGGGCATGGTTCACTTTAGTGTAGAAATGAACTGAACATAATCTTTTGCATAATTTTGCATAATAATTTGCAAATATAATATTTTTGCATAAAATATCAACAGTTATGTTTTAGAAATTCCTGCTCAGGAGTTAAAAGTAATTGTGTACTATTTTTACTAATTGATTGGACAGTGACTGAAAACTAGTCTGCTTAGCTAAAATATAAAGTGACTTCTTATAGGCACCGGTGAGTCCTGGGCTATTTACCACCTTAGTTACCATCTCCCCCTCGAAAAACTCCTTGCTATTCCCCCAATTCTAAGCAAACACTCAGACCCTGGGAAAGTAGAACAAATTAAAAAGCACATAAGTTAATGTTTGTTTACCTCCATGTGGATACCCTATGTGTGGATTCAGTTTAGTGAAGTTCATGTTTACATGCAGTCTTTTACTACAGTTTACAGAAAAAAAACCACTGGCATGTTGTAAAATATGTTTACTCCCAAAAATTATACAGTACAGTACTTTAAATTCTCATAATAAGCTTTATAAAATGCTATTAATGTTTTGGGATTATCTTTCCCAGATACATGTTGTGTTGTGCTAGGTCTCTAACTTCTGATTTATACTTGGTCATTTAGCAACTACATTACCTGCCCCTCATGATATGCAGTTTATCTGCACTGTCAGTTCAGCTATGTTTTGCTCTAAGAGTAATGCCTCTTAGATAAGGGTTGTTGTTGTTTTTTTTTGTTGTTTTTTTTTTTGCCATAGTTTATCACAATTAGAAATTTAAGAAACAACTTAAAGGTATAACAAAATACAACAACTATGTCATCGAATAACTTTTTAAGTACTTTGTATGGAATGCTGCTACATATATAACAGCACCATTTTAGCATCTTTAAATACTAGGCTAAAACCTGGTTTAAAAACCTAGGTTAAAATTAGGTATTGGCATCTCACTGAGATGGCGTTCAGGAGCTCAGTTAGAAAGCATGCCCTGGTGTCTAAGAGTCCTGATATCCTCATTGTTCACAGGGCAGTCCTCCCCCTTCTCTCACTCGTAAAAAGGGAGCGGGGCTTTTGTGAAGAGAGAGCTGGTTAGATTTACAGCGCTTCGTGTTGCACAAAAGAGCCTGTGCTGTCACAACATGGACAGATGTGCTGCTTGGTGTGGTTTAAACAGCACTTTTTATGCAGCTACTCATGCAAAGCACGAGGGGTTTAGAGTCCAGGATTTCTTATTAACAGGCATCATAGGACTGCAGCAGACATGGCAACCAAGAGCAGACATGATAGGAGCATTTCAGTGTGTTTTCACTTGTCCCTCAGGGATATACCCTTATTTGTAACAAGTATGACATTTGCATAGAGGTCTTAAAAACACTTCATGGCTACTACGATGCTGCACAATGGATGTTTAGCTAGTAGTATATTGTCCCCATTAATATTTAAACTAGGTTTTCAAACTCTAACCCTGGATGGCTTTAGTGTGGTGTATACTCTGTTTTATCTTAGAGTCAAATCAATGACAGATTTATTTAGACATTAATACAAATTAGCCAGCTCTTTTGAAAAGTTCCCTTAGGGTGAAAAACCTAAGGTATGAAATTCACTCCTATGATTTCCATGCCTATAAAGGCTGGACAGTAATAAATAAGAGCATGGAATCCTAAATCTCTTAGTAGATTTTTTTGTGCTGTCTCCTGGAATGCTGCAGAAGCATGTTTGTTAAGTAGAATGAATGAATGAATGAATGAATGAATGAAGCAAATCTTAGAACATATTTGCATCTGTAGGGTTGCACCTGGAGTGGTCTTTTGTTAACTCTCTTTCTCATGTTTCCTCCTGTTAAAGAGAATTTGAGTGGTCTCTTTATTATCTCATATTACCTGGCCACCCAGGGTCTGTTTTTTTTTTTTTTTTTTTTTTTTTTTTTTTTTGCCTTTGGTGAATGGTTAACAAATGTACATCATATGTATTGTGTAGTAGAGTTTGTTTAAGCATGCTAGGAAAATGCCTCCTGACCACAATCAATAGATGTAGGTCTACAGAGTATGCAGTTATGCAGTCTATCTTTTTTTTTTTTTTTATAAGAAAATCACAGGTTTTTGACAAATTTGCAATAGTTTTAATGGTACTGGGTCATCCCTCTATGTGAAAATGTAAAAGTTTATGTAGAAGCTTAAAACAGTGTGCTTCAGCGTGCCTGTCAGAAAGCGCTCCAAGTAGAACCTATGAATCCTTAATTAAAAAAACTATTAAACTGTTAAAATAGCTTATGCACAATTACCAACTTTAATTGTTTCTTCTGTTCCATAATTTCTGTTCTTATTTGATTTAGCTGACAAGCATTCCATGGCACTATACCTTCAGAATTACAACAAAAACATAAGAAGAACTGTTCCGAGGAACATCAATATTCCTAACAACATGACGGTTATTGATTGTTGGTGTCTTTACAGGCTGCAAAGCCCCCTACTGTCAGAACTGAAATGTCATGTGTTCATTTTGTCAGTCACTGTCACCTTTTGTTATTCAGTAACCTAGAGACTCTGTACCCAGCAAACATCTGTCTTCTCCAACCTACAGAAATGTAAATGCCTTAGCTATGGCCATCACAATGACATAATGGGTCTTTTGTGGTAAGTGTAAGGCTTATTGCCTGTCGCTTTGCTAGTACAGAAGCTACGCAACTGAGTGAAGACCACACAAATTACTCATTTTTAGCAGTAACAAAAAGGGCCTTCTTACACTTATAATTGCATTGTTTTGAACTTTGAAATCCTTCCTCCTACAGTAAGGTGTTCTGTGCATAGTTAAGGTTTCTCAGGTTCCTAAAAGGAGTTTACCTAGAATTTTATCTTACAGCCAAGCAATTTGTTATAGGATTCTATATAGATCCTTTAAGATTATAACCTAATTTTATTTTAAACCAAATACATACTAAGACTCCTATTTTTATTTTTATTTATTTATTTATTTTAAATATTTTTTTACTTTATTTGATAGAAACTGCAGGTCTAACTTCTAATGGTCCCAGTCATTTCCTCTTTAGTCATGCACAGGGAATGCCTATGCCCACACTCTGAATCAGCAGAGTGCATACAACACTGTCATTCACTGATGCACAATATGACAAAAGTGTGGGCTGCAGGGGAAGAGAAACAAACATGAACCCAACATTCTGAAGTTACAAAGACATCTCAGTCTCTTAATGGCTAATGTGTGAGAAGATTGGCGAGATATATATATATGCACACAGTGCTGGAGAATACATCAATGTCCTCCAGGAGTAATATTTCTAGTGTGTTGTAGTTGATTTCTGAACATTATTTAAGGCTGTACCTTTTTTTGTATTTGCATTTTTCTGATGAAATCATAGCGTACATGATGCACATTTTCACTAAATGTCTTCGTACTGCATTTGGGTTATGTCTATGAATTGATGGCTTATTTGCAAAATGTATATTTTTTGCCCATTTTGATTTATGCACTATGACATTTGGCAGAGCATCATAAAATATGCACCACTGGGTTTTGACATTGCCACCAATAGGAGTAGAGAATTTCTTTTTTTGTTGTTCTCATTTTAATGTGATGTACTTGCCTTCACTGTTTAGATGCTTGGATAATATTGTCAGATCAGCAATTTATCATGTCTGACCATGTTTATCACCTCATGTAAGGAAATCGCCTCTAACATCTGTCTGAATATCTAGTCTTGCAGTGTCTAGTTTGAGTTCCCGTTTTCAATTTTCTGTTTATTTCCTGTTTTCTAAAGTAAGAAAATAATATATTTGACCAATCAAAAGCATGCCTGCATGCATCTCTAATAGCAGAACAGCAAAAGACAGGATATGTTGTAACATCCTGTGGCTTGAGAAAGTATTCAGACCCCTTCATTTTATTTTTTATTTTGTTATGTCATAGCCTGATGCTACAATCGTTTTTATTTTTTAGCATTAATCTACACTCAGTACCCCATAATGACAAAATGAAAACAGAATTTTAGACATATTTGTAAATTAATTATAAAGAAAAAAACTGACATATTACATTTGCATAAATATTCAGACGTTTTACCCAGTACTTAGTTGAAGCACCTTTGGCAGCAATTACAACCTCGAGTCTTTTTGTTTATGATGCAACAAGATTTGCACACCTGGATTGGGGGATTTTCTGCCATTCTTCTTTACAAATCCTCTCAAGCTCTGTCAGGTTGGAAGGGGACCATCAGTGGACAGCCATTTTCAGGTCTCTTTACAGAGATGTTTGATAGGGTTCGAGTCAGGGCTCTGGCTGGGCCACCGTATGACATTCACAGATTTGTCCCTAAGCCACTCTTGTGTTTTCTTCACTGTATGCTTATGGTCAGTGTCATGTTGGAAGGTGAACCTTCAGCCCAGTCTGAGGTCCTGAGCACTGTGGAACAGGTTTTCATTGAGGATATCTCTGTACTTTGCCCCATTCATCTTTCCCTCAACCCTGACCAGTCTCCCAGTCCCTGCTGCTAAAAAAAAACACCCCAACAGCATTATGCTGCCATCACAATGCTTTACTGCTGGGATGGTATTGGACAGGTGATGAGCAGTACTCTTGGAAGAGTACTGGTTGTTCCAAACTTCTTCCATTTGAGAATTATGGAGACCACTGTGCTCTTGGGAACCTTCAGTGCAGCAGAATTTTTTTTGTACCCTTCCCCAGACCTGTGCCTTGCGAAAGTCCTGTCTCTGAGCTCTGAGATCTCTTGACCGCATAGCTTGGTTTTTGCTCTGATATACATAGTCAGCTGTGAGGCCTTCTACAGAGGGGTGTGTGCCTTTCCAAATCTTGTCCAATCAATTTAATTTACTACAGGTGTAGTCCAATCAAAGTGTAGAAACATCTCAGCAAGTTCATATTTGAACTCATGCTGTACATGACTCAATAATTCACAGGCATCGTTTTCAACCAGTATAATCGATTTTGCATAAAATCCATTCCAATTAAAATGTAACTTGACTGTTGTCCAGTTTTAGGTAGCCCACAGTTCTACGTTATTTAAAGTGCAGTGGTGTGACTTAAAGCAAATGGCCAGGGTCCATACATGCTTGCGGTGCACTTTGTGTGTGGGGTTTGTGGTTTATGTGTCTAGGTGATTGGCTTCACAGTTGACTGCCTGCCATCTGTGACCCAGCCTAATGTTGCTGACTTTGCCCTAAATGTCTGAATCGTAAAGATAACCTTCACTAAAAGGTGATTATGCCTATATGTAGGACTATTATTTTCCCATCAGTTTATGTGGTGCCTGTTTCAAATCTATGAACTCCCATGTTTGAAGTCTCTCATATTTAAAGTAATTCAAGTGCAATCAGGATTCAAAATCACAAGGATGAACTAACGAAACGCAACATCTAATTAGGTCTTCATTTCATGTTGAAAGTTAAACTGAACTTATATATAGTTTATTATTATTATTATTATTATTATTATTATTATTATTATTATTATTATTATTATTATTATTATCATTATTATTATTATTATTCACAACGGGAAAATGCCTATTGAGTCTAAATAAAATATTCAAGAAAATTATATATATATCACCTTTAAAGCCAGGCCTAAAAATAGCTTATAATTGTTTTCTTTATTGTTTGTCTATGTCCAGCTGGGCAAACTAGATGTTAATTCAGCTGTATGTGTTAATTCAGCTTGAAGGGCTGTGCTCAGGGAGGTGTACAGAGAGTTTTGGTTGAATAAAGAGATTGGGGGATGGGGGTTTGGGACCGAGCCTGAGGAGGAGCTTTCTCTCCTAACTCTTGTCAGTATAGAAGCGGAGCGTAAAGCAAAGTGCGCAATATTTCCCCCCACTGCGCGCCTACGAACACCAATGGAGACTCCTGGACTTTGGGTTTCTCTCAATTTGCGGATTGTTTTCCTGTTGCTACTATGGACAGGTGCAAGCTCATTTAACTTGGACACAAAAAACGTGTTGAGGAAGAACGGGGATCCCGGCAGCCTCTTTGGTTTCTCTCTCGCACTGCACCGGCAGCTCCAACCAGTGGATAAGAGAATGTGAGTAGTAGTGATGAAAGTCATTCATAAAACTACAGACTCTGTGTGTGTAATTGAGCTTTTTTTTTGGGGGGGGGGGGCGTTTTGGGGCATTTTGCATTTTGATCCCTGTAGTGTGCTCCATCAATGCACCTGCTTTCCTCTCTCTCTCTCTCTCTCTCTCTCTCTCTCTCTCTCTCTCTCAACTGTGTTTAATTCTGAGTTTATTAAACTCAATAAAATTCATAAATACACTGCATTCCTGTATATATTTTTGCAGGTAGTTTCTTAGACTTGGCCATGTGCCCTATGGAGGGAAGACGAAAAGGTCTCCTTGTTTGAATGAATGAATGGAGAACAGAGTGCAGACGTCACCCTCCTCCTGATCCATTTTGCTCCAGTGTTTTTTTCACCTTTTATTTTTTTTTTTGTATTATGCAATGAAATGTTCATAAATATTCACATAGAATGGAAGAAATGAGCAGGCTTAACAAATGTGTGATGAGGAAAATGACACTTTACAGTTTTAATGCCTTTGCTTCCAACCCTTTTTTTTTTTTTTGGTGCAGGAACTTCACATGGCACATATGAACACTACATCAGCTTCATTAACTTGCACATGCTTAGGCTGTAGTGATGGTTTGACTTTATGACTGTGATGTAGAAGGTGGAGCTTACTGAGTGACAGTATGAAAAAGGGGTAAAAAAAAAAAAAAAAAAAGGCCATAGAGGGCCACCCAGAACATATTGCATTTGGGTGGGGTTTGGGTCAATAGACAAACACAGACGTGTATACATTAACACTTTAACTATAACCTTTGAACTTTAGAAAGTCACGGTCTCGGTATGGACCTGAAATGTGTTAATTTTTTGCAATAAGCGAAATGAAGGCTAGAGTGCATGTATATAGTATTCGTGCCATGATCTGTGAATAAATATTCAAAAATGTGTACTTTTGAACTGATTGGCTCAGACGGAACAGAAGGTCAAACTGATCCTGGAATCGGGTTTCCTTAATGGTCCTGTCTGTAGCAGAGTTCATCATATTCGTTGGTTTTATGGAGCCTTGGAATTCCTCAGCTGTCTCATCATTTCACCAAAGACAGGAGACATAGAGAAAAGGAGGAAAACAGGACAGCAAAAAGATGACATAAAGGAGATAAGTCTATATTGATAAGTCTATTGCAGGGTATTATATGGAAATATTAACGTTGAGTCTGACGTAATCATTTAGATGAAAGATACAAGCAAACGAAATCACACGCTGTCCAGTTAGGTTGATAGACATCCAGCTTCCTAATTATTTATCTGTTACTGTAGATTTGCAGGGTATAAAGGTTGTGTTGGTACTGTAGGTGGGAATAAAATATGCAGTTCAGTGCAGTGAAATGCACAGGCTTTAGAGGATCAGTACATTGTGTGAACAAGCATGGTGTAACTGTATCCTCTGGGTCCTGTCCAGAATGTGGGCCAGATTTCACAGCTAATTCTTGCTAGATAACCTGTCTTCTTTCTATTAATGTCACAGCTATCTACACCAAAAACAAATTCAATGTTTAGCCATCTTCTCTTTTCATATGTTTTTTTTTTTTTTTTCCGGTTGGTGATTGTTTAGAGCGAAAATGGAAAATAGTAATTATACTTGCACAGTGCTAATGTTACACCAGCATCTGTGCCAATGTAACAGGATAGATGGATAGCCAGAAGCAAGTGTTTTAAATCTGCAAGTCAACTGTGACACCATTAGGTCTTAATAATACATGACTGGGTTGTGTATTGTCGTTTAAATGAACAGAACTCTAGGGCATAGTGACACATAAGAGCAACATTTTATAAACTCCTGAATTATTTTAAATTCCAGGCATATCTAGGCTTTTCTAGGGCTCAAAGACTGCAGAAATTTTACATTTTGCATGGTCACATATCTAATGACCGTTTTGGACCATACCTTTAATGTGTTTTGGATGATGCTTTTGAAACTTGCAGAGCCTGAACGGCTGCTGTTATTTTTTTTTTGTATTGGCATTCTTGGACTGCAGCTGTTTACAGTGGAAGAGATGCAGGTTTTTTGGCTATAAAGAAGTCTTTAAAAATGTAACGAGCTTGACCAATATATGTATAAGACATTAAGTGTCAATAAATGCCCTGTGACAATGTAGTGAACTGTACAATAAATGTAGCATCCGTTCATTCTGTAAGAGCTTTGTGGTATGAGCTCAGTGACAACTGATGACAGCTGTTTATCAGCCAACTGTTCTAAAGTTGCATTGTAGTAACACAGGAATGCAGAATAAATGCTGTCCACATTCTACAGATAGTTAAAAAGTGGTTTTGGTAATTGCAATGAACTTATGCTTTTGGTCAAATGTCAGGTTTTTTGTTTTTTAGAAAGTGCTAGAAAATTATAAATAGGGATAGTGATATGCTTCAACCAGCTGCTGCGGACCATCTGGCAGAGAGAAAACAGCTGTGTACAGTATAAGAAGAACAAACACAAAAAACCACACAGTGCAAAATATAGAATAGATATTACCAACACACATGTATTGTCAACCTACTGTAGCCAAAATTGAGTATCTGGATCATATTTCTGATATTAGTGCAAATAAAAAAAAAAAAAGCTAAAACAGACAAGCAAAAAAAAAAAAAAAAAAAATCCCTTACTTCAAGTTGCTGATGTAGCCAAAAGTAAGGTTTTTGGGTAGATATTCTTGATGATGTCATTGCATGTGAATGGTACAATTTAAAATTGTGGTTGGATATGCCAGTATGCGTTACTAAGTTTCAGCTGCTCTCTCTCTCTCTCTCTCTCTCTCTCTCTCTCTCTCTCTCTCTCTCTCTCTCTCTCTCTCTCTCTACTATGCCCAATTCATCTCGAGTTACTCAGATTAAGGAATTAATGGTTACAAATAAGCGGTATGTTAGGATGAATTGACTTCTTTCAGACCATAATGGTCTCAATTTTTTTTTAAAGCATGTATAAATGAAATATTAAATTCTCTGGATGCTCATGTGGCCATAAATATCTGGATAGGTATGGGCGTAGGGTTGTGGTTTGCTGGAGTAGTAAATTCTCTACATTGGGTGAGTTGTTTATTTATTAACTGGCTTCATATAATATTCCTTATGAAATAGGTATTGCGATGAGGAAATTCTAAAATCAGTTGACGCTGGAGCATTTCTGGTAACTTAAGTGGAGTGATTGCTTAACTATCCCGCCTTGTTTGTTTTTAGAGAGAGAGATACATAGAGAGAGAGAGGCCATTGAATAAGGGAGTAAGAGTTTAAGGACTGGACCAAGACTTGGCCAGGAACAAGTCTATGTGAGAAATGGTGGACAATGATGATAATCCTTTGATCAGCATGAAGTCCCTCATTCATCCTTAATGCTGAGTGGCCCAGTAACGATCCTGTGTTGCAGTCTGTGGTTCCCACAGCTTAGCTGCTCTCTCATCTGAATGAACACATGCCGCAAAGCAGATTAGGAGTCTCTGAGTTCACTGATGAAAAGAGGAGATTTCTCTCCACTATAATGACTGGCCTGTTTCCAGTGCGTTGAGATATTTGGTTGACCTAAGTTTGCAATCCACGGCGAGTAAATGCCAGTGTTGTCCCTCAGTGACGTGCTAAATTCAACAACTGTTTCTAAGAGTCGCAGCAGTGCATGCTGTCTCTCGGCAAACCAACTGCTATCTGTTTTTTTTTTTTTCCTCTGGAAATAAACAGATGGATGTAAATAGAAGTAAACTGAAATAAAATGTCTGTTTTGATAGCCACATAAAACTTATTATTATATAAAACATATAACTAATATTATAACGCTTTCAAAGCTTTATTCACATAGTTTGGTACAAAATACACAGTAGCTGCTATTTCTTCCTCATCCTTTTGCTGATCTTGTTCATTTTAGCTCAGTAGAATGCAATTAATTTCGAGTTTTATCAAAAGTGTTGGTTTGTACCTTCAGTATGGTATTTTTAGTGTTTATAACCACAATCATGCTGACTGCTGGGAAGACTGCTGAAAGTGACAGCGCTGTCGGAGTGCTGTATCAAAGCATTTTAATGCAAAGTTGACTGGAAGGGAAAAGGGTGGTAGGAAAAGGTAGGAGAGGATTGTCAAGAAACATGAGAGAGCTTCACAAGGAGTGGACTGAAGCTGCATCAAGAGCCACGACGCACAGACGTCTTCAAGAAAGGGGCTACAACTGTCATGTTCCTAATATCAAGATACTCAGATATGGCCAGAAACAACGTCAGAGACCTCTAAAGAGAAAACCAACTGGTCAGTGGTCCAAGGTCCTCTTTCAGATGAAAGTAAATTTTGCATTTCATTTGGAATTCAAGGTCCTAGAGTCTGGAGGAAGAGTGGAGAGACACAGAATCTGAGTTGCTTGAAGTCCAGTGGGAAGTTTCTACAGTCTGTGATGATTTGAGGTGCCATGTCATCTGCTGTTAAAAGACAGAATATATGGGGTATTGTCAAGAGGAAGATGAGAAACACCTGACCAGAAAATACAGATGAAGGCCTCTATCAAAGCAACCTGGGCTTTAATAACACTTCATCAGTGCCACAAGCTGATCACCTCCATGCCGTGCCGCATTGATGCAGTACTTGAGTAAAGAATCCCCAAGCAAGAATTGACTGTACAAAATGAACATACCTTTCAGATGTAGGACATTTCTCTATTGTAAATCCTATATTGATTGATCTTAGGAAATATTCTTATAATATGAGAGAGATGGATTTCTGATTTTCATGAGCTATAAGCAATAATCATCACAATTTATACAAAAAAAGGCTTTGAAATATTTCAAATTCACCACGTTCCAAATTATTATGCAGATTGTATTTAAGTGTCATAAAGGTTAAATATTTTGTTTTCCAATGACACTCATGTATGGTATTGTGTCTCAGGGCTCTTTGGATCACTGAAATCAATCTCGGACACCTGTGAAAATTAGTTGGCCAGGTGAACCCAATTAAAGGAAAAGCTACTGAAGAAGTACGTTTCACATTATTAAGCAGACCACCATTTTCAAGCAATATGGGAAAGAAAAAGGATCTCTCTGCTGCCAAAAAAGCAGGAAATATTGAATTTGAATGCCTTGGACAAGGTATGAAAACCTTAGATACTTCATGAAAACGTAAGCGTGATCATCATACTGTTAAGAGATTTGTGGCTGAATCAGAGCACACACGGGAAGGTTTCTGCCAGACAAGTACATTGGATTAAGAGAGCAGCTGCTAAAATGCCATTACAAAGAAGCAAACAGGTATTTGAAGCTGCTGGTGCCCCTGGAGTCCTGTGAACGTCAAGGTGTAGGATACTCCAGAGGCTTGCAGTTATGAGTAAACCTTCTATTCGGCCACCCCTAACCAGTTCTCACAAGGAGAAACGGCTGCAGTGGGAAAAGAACTACATGAAGACTAATTTTCAAACAGTCTTGTTGACTGATGAGTGCCGTGCAACCCTGGATGGTCCAGATGGATGGAGTTGTGGATGGTTGGTGGACGGCCACCATGTCCCAACAAGGCTTCGATGTCAGCAAGGAGGTGGCGGAGTCATGTTTTGGGCCGGAAAATCCATTCCAATTAAAATGTAACTTGACTGTTGGTCATCATGGGGAGAGAGCTGGTCGGCCCCATTACGGTCCCTGAAGGTGTGAAAATGACCTCTGAAAAGTATGTGGAGTTTCTAACTGACCAATTTCTTCCATGGTACAAAAAGAAGAACCGTGCTTTCCGTACCAAAATCATCTTCATGCATGACAATGCACCATCTCATCCTGCAAGGAATACCTCTGCACCATTGGCTGCTATTGGTATAAAAGGAGAGAAACTCATGGTGTGGCCCCCATCCTCCCCTGACCTCAATCCTATTGAGAACCTTTGGAGCATCCTCAAGCAACAGATCTATGAGGGTGGGAGGCAGTTCACATCCAAACAGCAGCTAATGGGAGGCTATTCTGACATTCTGCAAAGAAATTCAAGCAGAGACTCTCCAAAAACTCACAAGTTCAATGGATGCAAGAATTGTGAAGCTGCTATCAAATAAGGGGTCCTAGGTTAATATATAACTTGACTTGTTAAGATGTTTTTGATTGAAATAGCTTTTGATTTCAGTAAATATGACCTCCTAATGCTGCAAATTCAACAAATGACCATTTTCAGTTCTTTACAACCTATTAAAATGTTTTGAAACTCTGCTGTGCGTAATAATTTGGAACAGTGCATTTTAAGTTTTTTTATTTTTGAAAAACGTACTGTAATCATTGGGAGGTTTGTGAATTATACCCTATTGACTGATGACTCCAAAATTATGCTGACCGTCACTTGCATCGACTATTTAGGAAAATCGGAGAAAATTATCATTTGCATAATAATTTGGAACGCTGTGTATTCTAATTCTTATTGTATTCTAACATGCAAGAATATTCCTGGATTCTCTGTGAAAGGTTTCAGTTTTTTAGGTCATGTTAAATGTGTAGTTTAAAACATTAGTTTAAAACACTGTTTAAAACATTAGTTTTCTTTCACACATACCGTATGCGTGGATTGAAATTTTTAGAGATGCTATACAGAATGTTTCTTTGTATTCCTGGTACCAGAGGCATAGTTCCATGCAATGAATAACATTTCATTATTTTATCTTCCCCATGTAACAGTATGCAAGGTTACACTCAAGGTCTCCTGTATATTATCTTCAAACAGTAGCTCTTTCAGAATCTGGGCTCATTTTGAACACTCGTGTTCTTTCCATGTGCCTATTTGTTAATATTCTGCTCTAGTCTAGAGAGCCTTGCCTGGAAAAAGTGAGCCTATAGGGACTTTCCCTGTCGTTGTTTGTTCCTTATGCAACTTGCCATACTGTGACTTTATAAAAGTCTACCTCGCCTGTGGCCTCGGTGGAAAAAAGCTGTTAGAATAAGTCACTCTGCAGTTATAATGAGTTATGTGTTAAGTTGAGCTAAGTGGGCTTACACACCAGAGGGTCTTTGGTAAAACATTGTCACTCTGCGTCACTTTCAAGCTGAGCTTGATGATGTGAGCCATTTAAAGGTTTTAGGAGTTCATTCCGACAAAACACAATATATGTGCTTGCCCGAGCAGATGCCTTCATAGAAGTGTGTGTCTGACCTGTCATTTCTTTGTACAAAGAAGTTGGATCATTTTCACAGGAGGAGCTTAAATATAATAGATTCGAATTGCTTTATTGCTTCATTTGTGGTTAGTGCTGTGTGTATTTTATCTCAGCGTGATGACAGGGGAGTGCATAAATTATTAACTCAGCCCATCTGCTGGAAGGGTGCAGGAGACAGACAGCTGGTGCTGATGTAATCTGTCATCTACCCTAATCATCACACAGTAACCTTTCCCTTTCCCTAATACAAATATTAGACGATACTTGAACATGGAACATGACCCAGTCCCGCAGTGATCTTTAGTTAGAGACGCACTTTGCACAAAAAGAAAATATGGGACATATATTATCTACTGTCTGCTTAACATTCATTAACTTGTATGCTTTCCATGCATATTAGTAAATGTCACTATGCAAATAATGAATCATTAATGTCTTATATTAATTTTTTATAGACTTCTGATTGGAGCTCCCAAGGCCAAAGCTTTAGCCAATCAGGGTGCAAACATCACTGGGGGTTTGTACAGCTGTGACATCACCACTCATACGGATGACTGCAATCGGATTGAGTTCGACAATGATGGTTAGTTTTTGGTTAGTTTTTTTTCTTTTCGTGAAAATATTATGACTTGGCTCTTAAATTACTAATCCAGGTCAATACAAAAGAAGTAGAATTTTCTGTTTCAGTCCACAAAGTAAAACAACCTCAGTGTTAAGCATTATGATGTTTTATTCTGTTTTAAATACTCTGCTATTAGCTGATATGCGTGTGGAGAGTAAAGAGGACCAGTGGATGGGGGTGACTGTGCAGAGCCAGGGACCAGGGGGAAAGATTGTGGTAAGTCTCACTGTCACGAGAATACTATAACATTTCACCCTGTTTATACTGTTAATAACACATACAGTACTGTGCAAAAGTCTTAGGCATCCTATTGTTTTTGCATACAAATAGTGTTATAAATTACATTTATGAATTCTGCCTTATTGATTCAGTACAAAAATTCATATTCATAAACATTACTTTTCCAAAAATAATAATAATAATAATTGTAAGCATAAAAATGTTTGTATGTCAGTAAAGAAAGCAAC
>JAOVYU010000060.1:16051543-16062629 GCA_025674565.1 Synodontis membranacea | reverse complement strand
AATTCATGTCTGTCAGTAAGTGGTGTAAAAAAGGGGGTATTGAGTTTAAAACTGACCATGAGATGGAAAGAAATGAGGAAAGTCAGTGCAACGCATCATTGAACTTTTTTCAAAGTAGATACTGGATTTTATCAAATACATGATTATTTTACTAATGTGTTCTATTATTTATGCGAACAAAGACAATGACAACAACCATCACACAGCACCACCAAACCCATATCAGCTTTTCAGGGCAAGCACCATGAATATACTATTTGTCTTAGACCCTGTTATTGCATTTTTAAAAATGCATCTCACGTTCACATCAAAAATTGACAGCAGACACACATCACTTAAGAAAATATCTGGAATTATTATTATTTATTAAAAAAAAACATTACCTTTGCTTTATTGTAACCTTCCACTTCTATTGACTTGATAGGATAGTCATCTAATCTACTGTCAACAATGCATAGAGCAAATGTCCTAACATCGGGCAGTTTTTGAAACAATAGAGTGTTTTGAATATACATTATTTACGGGTCGTGACGTCAGAGATGTTTACGGTGTTACGTAGATGATCAGCCTTTTTTTCCGTCACTGGTGTGTGTGTGTGTGTGGGTTTATATGCCCTTGTGAGGACAAAGTGTTTAAACAAAAAAAAAGAAAAAAAAAGAAAAAAAAAGAAAGAAAAAAAGAGGCAAAAAAAGTTTGCTTTTCATTACTGAGGTCAGGGTTAAAGTTCAGGCACAATGTCGATGGAAGGTCCTCAGAAGTATAGCAAAATCTAAGTGTGTGTGTGTGTGTGTAGGATATGCACATGCACATCGCCATAGTGGCTCTCCGCTGCACACGGGTGACTGGTGACGCTTGTGCTTTTCATCTCATTCTCTCCACCAGACGCAGTGCAGAGGCGCGTGAAAGGTTTGTGTCCGAAATGTATCCAAAAAAAAAAAAGAAAGAGACAAAACAGTTACAATGTATCAATGTTTCTGCACGCGCTAGAAATCTCATCTCTTAGTTACCCAGGAGTACTTTGTGAGAAACATTCGTGATTGTTTGCCGACCATTTTTTTGTGTGTTTGTTTGTCTGTTTGTTTGTCTGTTTGCTTTGTCGTTTCCAAAAGTAGCTTTGATGAGTGTCCAAAGTAAGTGGAAGTGCTGGAAGTTTGGAGGAGGGGACGCCATCTTGGTCCCGGCTCTCCACGTCCCCAACAGCACGGCTGCTTTCTCAGCAACACGGCGTGACTCTGCCTGAAGCCGAGCGAGGTATCGTGCACATCATTACAGTATTCTTTAATGTCTGCTCTAAAGCGCGGAGCTGCTGTTTTGTTCGCGCGTGCTTCCCGCGGTTTTTTCTTTTCTTTTTAAAAACCCCCTACGTCCTGGATGTGAGTTGTGCCGAGGCCACGGTCGGTCGCTCGCTCGCTCGGTCGGTCGGTCGCTAGTCTGAGCAGAGCTGGCTAGCCTGTTAGCATGCTAACGTGCTACTGTAGTACAGTGCGGAGCTATAAGGTGTCGAAGTGAAAACCACCAGCCGACTAGCTCTGGGGTTCAACCCTGTTTAGTTGTCAGTCTTTGTTAGTTAGCCGGGGTTTTTTTGTTTTGTTTGTTTGGGGTTTTTTTGCGCTTCAGGTGAAAAGTAGTGAAGATTTTCGGTGTAGTTTCGGCTCTTTTTGGAACAAGTGCGAGTTCAGAGCAGAAATATCGCCGAGAGTTTGTTGTGCTAGCAAAGATGTCTGATTATTGAGGGGGGAAAAAAAAAAAAAAAACCAAAGGTCAGCTCTTTTTGACATCATGGAGGACCTGAGCTTGTTTGGTGAAGACTTTGCCTCCTACGTCCCCGGTGTAACTTTTCCTTCATGCTTAATCGACTTAAATGAAATCATAATTCTAAGTGGTGACCGGCTCATATCCTCTTTTCTTTTCTTTTTTTTTTCCAGATGATTGTTTATTTTTATTATTTATTGTATGCATGTTCCCTAGATCTACACTTCAGCTTATGGAGATGTGCAGGGTGTTGCTTTGCACAAACACTTTCCACCCAAAACCCCCTGGTATTACTTGTATCTACTTCTCCAGCACGGTGGTGGTGTTGATGATGATCCTGATGAACACTTGCACTCGTCTGGGTGTCACTTTTTTTTTTTTTTTTTTTTTTAATCACACTTGTTTGCAGTCCAGGAATGACTAGTTTCCAACTTCCTCTCCATTTTGACCCGAGTGAGCCTTTCAGACAGCATCAGTTGCTTCGCCATACGTGGCCCTTAACACCACTGTCCCTTCCGTCTCTGTAACTCCTCCGAAGACCTGAATTCGGGTTTCCGCAGGAGACGAGTTCTTTAAACTTCTGCAGGGATGTTTGGGAAGTTCTTGCATCTCCGAGGAGTTCGCCTCCTACTTTTCCTAGGGATGATGAACCTGTTGCCTGGTTGATGAAACAAATCTGATATTATTTAACAATTAAAAAAAAGAAGAAGAAGAAGAACTGTTAGATATTGTGATTGATCTTATTTTTAGATTTTTTTTTCACAGGTATGTAGAAATGGGTTGTTATCTAGGCTGGTCTGTTTCACAGGACTGACCTTTAATTTGTTGTGAAATAGTAGGCAAAGACACAAGAGGCTGGCATTTGTCGTTTTAAAAGTCTGAATGTGCCATAAACAGGTGGACACCCTGCTCTGCTGAAGTGCACAGAGAGCTAAAATGACATCCACTGCATTCTAAGGGTTCAACCGCTTCCCTGTGCAGGGGCTTCAAATTGTTGCCTGTGTGTGTGTGTGCACTGAAAACCTATGCAGAATGTCAAGGAAATGATGCCTCCTAACCAGATGGGGGTGGGGGGAATTACTATTCCTGTACTCCACTCTTCACCTACTGTGGGTTGCACTTTTTCCCCCCTTCACTGTTATTTAGGAAAGCAATAAATTATAAGCGATTACGCTTTACCGACCTTACCAAGTTGCATCTTTTTTTATTTATTTATTTATTTATTTATTAGTATTTTCAGTTTTTTTTTTTTTTTTTTGACCAGTAACTTTCTCCTAATCATGGATTGTTTTGAGAGACCATTGAATAATTGATCACTCTCGAAGCATGTTCTCGGTGCTGCATTGTTCCACTGTGAGCAGGCTCGCCATCTCCTCTGCCGTCTCAGCCGTTAACTCTGATACCAACTCTGCGTGCCATCTTCAACCTGTTTGTCCTCCAGCCTGATAACATGGCTGATCTTTGCACTGCCATTTTGTGTCAGGCTCGGTGTGTTTGGGGCGTCCATGTTGGCTCCTCACACTCCAGAGAGTGTGTGGGCTAAGGGTGGATTAAAGGAGCGCTGCCAGCCACACACTGTAGTGGCAGTTAGAGCAGAGCAGAGTTAGGGAGATGCGTCTGAGCTCAGAGGCCCGGCCATTTCCATCGCTCATAACAAGCAGATAAATAATTCGTTTAATCTGGATAAGGCCTGATTTCTGTTAATCTCTCTCTTTATTTTCCCTCCTCTTTGTAATTCAACCTATATCAAAAGCAAGGATAACTCTACCATTTAGATACTTTGCAGTGGAGTAGCTACCATCTTCTTCGTAACTTCATTAATCCACCATTTGAATTCGCTATCGATTTAAGGTTTACTGCAGATCACATGGTTTCATGAGTCAATACATTTGCTACTTAAGCTTTCTACATATGCATAGTCTCAAATGTCATGCATATTTCGAAATCCGTGATATAAATGTATTTAATGCCAATGCGTTTATTACCATAAATTAACGTTCTTGCCACCTATTTGCAGCCAAGACGCTGATTAAAAAAAAAAAAAAAACTCTCTTCAAACTCAAAATGCTCTTCAAATTTATCACTTGCATGTTCAAAAGATTTTTGTTTTGCCTTCAAATATTTAAAACTTATTCCTATTACGCAGACTATTTACATAGGTGCTGCACATGAGACGTGAGCAGTTACACTGTAAAGTGCTTAGAACAAGTAGAAGTTATCGTAGCATGTGACTGTGGCGTGCGTATAATAGTGCTAAGTTGCTTAGATTTCCTGATTGTATGTCAGAGCTGTAATTCTGTGAATGGGGAAACCTGGTTCTGCCAGACTGCTGTCAGTTGAACAGCATGTTAGTCAATGGTACAGTTTCTGAGATGTTCAGAAGTTAGTAATTGAACTAACCGCTGAAAGCTGCTGGGAAATAATCAGACAGAGCAGGTAGATCTGACAGCAGGATTATCGAGAGAGTCCGACTCGGCAACCTTAAAGCCATTGTAAATTTTATTGTTGTAGTTTATTTATCGTACTTTATTATGGTGATATGTGCCAAAAAAAAAAACTACAACATACAGTATGAAAGCGGAGTAAGATTACAGGCATGAATGAGCAGTGTGTGTTTGATAACCCAGTTGTCACGGCAGGTTTTTACAGTGTCTCTTATTTATTTATTTTTATTTATTTTATTGTATTCTCTTCCTTCCTCTGTTAAAAGCAGCTGCTGCTTTTCTGTGCGAAATAAAAGGGTATGATCCATTTTTCAATATTTGTAAGCGGCACCGACGAACACCGATTCCTCCTCTTTCTTCTTCTTTGTCATCTTTCCCTCGCTTCCTTCCGGAGCTACTCTGCCACTTGTGAAAAGCGCAGCGAGGAAGAATTTTGTTCTCATGAAGGAATTGCTGTCTAGGATTCTGTCCATCGTGGGCTGCTGTAGATGCGCAACACGTCGGCTGCGTAGAGGTGGGCCCATGCCCTATGTACATATAAAGGACTCATTCTAAATCCACGAAAATGCAGCGATTTGTATTAACAGGTGCACGAATGGAAACATATTTATGAATTCCGTAAGTATGTTATGGAATATACACTCTTTCTGCTAATAGATACCCTCGGAATCCTACATAGTGGACCTGTAAAGACAAATTAACATGATGCAGTTGTCTGAAATGAGTTCCGTTTTATTTGTGAGGAAAATTAAGAAATTCTAGAAGTGAAAGTAGACATTTTTAAATGCGTAAATAAGAGATCCTGCTGTGGAGAATAAGCTGGCTAATTATCTAATGGTAAAATGAGTCCCTATTAGGTTGGTCAAAGTGAGCTGAAATATTATTCAAATGTTCACAGTAGCTTCATTACCGCAGGTTGTAATTTTTACTTCGCCTAACGTTGGTGTTCAGGACAGAGATAAGTGCTAAATTTTAGCAAAACACCTTAACTTTATGTACTGACACTGTCTTTCTCTGCTCCTGAACCTTTATCTGCCACTTGAGGAGCACTGTTTTTGGTTTAATGGTGCAGTTGGATGTCCATGGCTATAATTACCGTTTTTGTGCATGGTGGGGGGGGGGCACCAGTGACGTTAATGCCCAGACCAAAGCAACCCGCTGTCCGATTGCTGATTGGTCAGAGTAATGGTTGTTAGGGTAATTGGTCTATGTAATGCATGATTTCGAAACATATTAACAAAGCCATGTGTGAATTATTTAGGTATTTGGGGTTTTTTTGTTTTACTTGTATTTATACAATAAATCCGTGCATTTTAATATATTCATTTTGGGGCAATGGCGTATGGATTCTACGTCTCTGTTCTAGCAAACACAAGAAAGAAAGACTTAAATTTTCTGGGCGCTTTTTTCCCTCCCCCGTTTTCTTCGTGCTGTTTTGACGCACTTTCAACAGGTTTGTTTGTTTATTTTTTTTTTCCTGTTGCCACGCACCCCTGTGAAAATGCCTTATGGTTCGCTTACGTTTGTGGAGGCCGAATCCGAATTGGATCTGATAGAAAACAAATCGCACGTGGCAATTTCATTTTGAGTCTTGATCATTAAATGACCTGATAGGTGAAAAAATGCACACTGATAAAGCCATTACTTTGTGGTCAAGTCTAGGCCTTTTTTTTTTTTTTTTTTTTTTTTTTCTTTTTCATTTTCCAAGGGGAAAGGGAAGACCTTACAATTCAGTCCTGGAATTGCATTTCCGATAACTGTGGTTGAGGAATCCTCTGCCCGAAGATCTCGTTGCTGGTTAAGTACTGTATGCATCTGACAGGAGAATACTGAGGATATCGTGTACCAGTTCTTTACCAGTGCTTTACGGACCTGAACCGAATCTTCTGTTTGAACTTGTATATAAGGTCCTTTGTGCTCCTTAGATGCTTCCTAATAAGACATCAGTGGAAAACATGTCATTTGGCAGAACGTTATTTACTGGACTACATCATGTGTGTTACATGACATTTCTCAGGTTACCTTGTGCTCTGGTCTGAAATATCCTCTGGCTGCCTCTCAAGCAATTCTGCATGCTGTAAGCTATAGCTCATTCTATCAGTAGTACACAGAAATAAAACATACAGAGACATATTGTGGTTGTACACAGACAAAGGTCTGAGGCAACGACCAAAAACTTTCTTTTTTTTTTCTTTTTTTCTTAAATGTAATTTAGTTTCCCTAACATGACTACATTATTCTTTATTTAGGATCAGGAGCGATTATTTAATGAAGGCTGCAGTGATGGTAGTGTGTCTAGAGGTGTACTAGTTAAGTCAGTATCACACGATAAGTGTCATTTGGAGACCACATTAATTAGCACTGTATGTTCATCTAGACCTTAAGAATTACACGATCAGCCATCATATCACCCGCTACTGTAACGTTACTGTACACTGGCATCTTATAAAGTGCAGAGTGGGGTATACATAGAGAGGCACATCTATTTCACTCTCTTTGTCCACAAATGAGACATGTTGGCATCCATCTTGGCTGTCTTGGTTCTTTCTCTACTACCTGATCCTGTGTGTCTCGGGGGTATTCTCTCTCTCGCTCTCTCTCTCTCTCTCTCTCTCTCGCTCTCTCTCTCTCTCTCGCTCGTCTTTCACCCCTTTTTGCATTCTCTGCCCCTCGTCTTCCCCTGCTTTTCCATTTTGAATGCAGAGGGAGTTAGCTGTGTGTGTTTCTGAGTCTAATAGCGTTTCTGTTCTGGCTGTGTGTGTCTGTGAGACAGGACTGCGCATTAAGCTGCTGAATGTACAGAGCTTAAATGCTTTATGGGAACAATCTACAGTAGAGCCAAATGAAGTTAAAGACTAAAGAGGGCTTAATGAAGCTGCCAGCTAAGTAATACATGAGCAAAGAGGAGTGTTTGTAATTATATTCTCTGCTCTGTCTGCACACACTCGCACCACAACTTACTTACTTTTGCTTTGCCCACTGGTCTTTTCCTCAGCGTGTATATCTCAGACACCCCCCCCCCCCCCCCAGCTCTTCAGAACTCAGTCAACGCTTGGCCTTGTTTTTAAAAGAGAAAATTGCAACTTTATAAATTTGGCCAATTTTGAGTGCATAGGCTGTTCTATGTATTAATTAAAACCAAGTAGCTTTGTGATTTCTGAAGAACCAAATTTAAGGGTGCTTACACATCTAAAATGAACCATAATCAGTCCAGGTAAAGTGGACCTGCAAGGGATCTAGGTGAAGACGACTTCAGTGCTCTTGACGTTCACGATACAGCCGGACTCAAAACGGGACTCGGTTCTTCTTCTGGATATTTTTCAGTCGGTGAACCCTCAACCCAAACCTTTTCAGAACTCCGGCTTTTACTTCTTTTTTTTACCCCCCATTTATACTCGGTGAAACAAAAACCTGAAGCCACACCAGTCCTATTGCAGGTAGGATCGGACACCCCTGATTTACATTTGGCCATAGGTAGAAAAATCGAGAGTGGAGCGGAAATACATCAAGTGACTTAAAAACGAAAGGAAAGCAATCAGTACACTGTTAATAATTAGTATTGTCATACAAGCCATGCAAATACCTGTGCATGAGTTTTTACTTTGCAGCAATAATGTATTAGACTGAGTGCATGCGTATAAACCTTTGATTTGAATTGCGGCTGCGCTACTGTCAGAGCCGATCTCTTACAAACATGAACCGACACCTTATGAGCAGTCAGATTAGAGAATCCAACAGCATCACCGTATACAGTTTTTTACATTAGCCTGACTTTCATATATGTGGGACTAGCTGATCATGTTAATCGCAATCCTGGGCTAACCATAATCTCGTAATCTTTGGCTTTGTTGATTTAATAAACATTCTCTGATAGTGGTGAACTAACTGGCTAAAATTAGACAAGTGTTTATTGGCTGGTGCATTAAATCGCAGACTTCATAGTTGTGTTACAGTTGTCTGTTTTTGTTGCATCGTGGGTTAGAATAGTAACTGTGTTCGTTTATGCTCTTATAGGTTTTGTTTTTATATTTAGCAGTTGAGATGCTCTTAACATTGCAGCAGAGTAGTCCTATTGTGATTCAAAGATTTTAATCCCGTTTAGAAATATAGGGTTAAAACGTTCAATGTGGTAATTAAGGCTGTTATTACACACCTCTATCTGGAAAGCTCTGGCTGTTCGTTGTCCTTCAGTAAAGTGTCTTGACTTCTTTACAATACGAAGTCTTCAGATCCGTCATCATCATCTGTCTCGGAGTGCTGAGGGTGATTTTGTTTTTAGTAGCCTACATCTTCTGGAACCTAAAGTCAGGGGAGTCAAGGGGAACACGTCCCAGGAGAGAGCAGCTCTACTGAGGATACACTAATAGGCAAGGATCTTTTGTTCCGGGTTGTCTGCTGGAGGCGAGGACATAAGGAAGTCCCCCCTTCTTCTTCTTCTTCTTCTTCCTCCTTATGGTTTCTTAAGGCTAGCTACAGACTTAGGATAGTGATGGACTTCATGTGTCATACAGGAACCATTTTTCCTTTATAGTGCGTGATGCACAGTTGGTGCGATGTACACTAGTGACAGAAGATAGAAATAACAGGACATGACCTTCAGCAGTCAAAGGGATGGTAATATCTATTAGCTTTCATTGATGTTCATGACTGTCTGATTTAAGCCGCATTCCGCGTTGCCTAGCACTCATCTGTTTTGACCCTGCTCGTGCTGCGCGTGTGTGGCGAGATCTGTGCGTGTTGTCGTGGCACTGGCCCTATGTAATCTTGGACTAACCTGCTGCAATTGCTGTAGAGCTGCGATGGTGGCTCATTAGAGAGATACAATGGCAGCAGGGCAGACCCTGAGGAGAGCACCAGCACTCTGTAGCCTGGAGGATCCTCAAAGCCACAGCCAGGCCTCGATGCCTGAGGGGCTGATGGAGCCCACGGTTTCAGTGGGACAGAGAGAGAGAGAGAGAGAGAAATGTGGATATTGGAAAGGGGGAACAATCGTACAAAGCAAGAGAGGGAGAAAGTGTCCGCGGTGTTATTTCTGTTCAAATGTCATTTCTAATGTGCTTGTGTTTCAGCTTGTTGAGCAGTGCCAGTGCAGGAAGACTCTATTGCACCATGCTACAAGTCTGCTACCAATATGCGTATTTTTAGACTCTCCAGCAATCTCCGTTGGCCTCGCAAAACCTCAGCTTCATGACAGTCCTAAGTTGTTTTAGGTTTTGTCTTGCCAATTACACAGTGTAACACAATGCCTTTGCCTCAGTGGTTCACCACATCCTTGAATCTCACTATTTACTGCAATGCCAGTGCCATTTTCCCTGTCCCCAGTGTCTGGTGTTGTAAATTAGTTCTTACGGGTGTGTGTATGTGTACACCTGTGGTAAAGATATGCCATGTGACGTTTACAGCTGCGTTTTGGCAGTGTTATGCTTGAGTAATGCTCGCTGTGATCTCTTGGGGCCAGTTCCTCTGTTGTTACGGGCTTGGTGCAGTCAAACAGTCCCTGTGCTCCTGGGCCTCATGAGGTGTCTACATAAAGAGTGCTCTCCAGAATTATTGGCAACTTTCATAAAAAAATTCATATTAATATAGCTCCATTTAAAAAATATTTTAGCCAAAAAAAAAAATGCATCAAAATGATTGACACCCCCAAGAATTATAAAAAAAAAAAAAAAAAGCAAACAAGTTGTCTTTCTTAAAAACGTCTTGCTTTATTTACTGTCACTCAAGAAGTCTGTTGTTGCTTTAACAATGTCCTGTTTCCCTGGGGTGAAAATGTGAGGCAGCACACATGTAAAATCCCTCATCATCCATTAACATGGGAATAACTAAAGAATATTCAACACAAAAGAGACTGACAGGTTGTTGAACTGTACAGATTAGGTAATGGATATCAAAGTGCGCGTGCAGTTAAGTTTAACGTGTCTGGAACAGTATGGGGGAAGGTGAAGGAAGGGGGAGAAGCCGCGAGCATTTTTTAAAAAATTGCACAGCCTAGTAGATTTTTTTTTTGTGGTTTTCAGGTTTCAAATTCAACTGTTAAATGAAACTTTCATAACAACATGAACATGTTTGGAAGCATTGCAAGAAGGAAACGCTTCCTGAGAACATCTCTCAGACGTGCCACTGGAACTACAGTTCATCTTCTTCTGATAATTCTCTTATCTGGACATGTGGATATTGTGCCGTATGTCCAGATAAGAGAAATATTGTGCCTTATGGTCAGATGAGACCAGAGTCAAGTATTTTCGGTTAAATATGGAAGGGGGGGTGGTCATATATGGTGTTGGTATTTTTTTTTTTTTTTGTCTGGTTATTCCGGGGCTCTTGTGAAGCCTGATGGCATGGTAAATTCTGCTAAATATCAGGATATTTCAGCCCAGAACCTGGTCACCTCTGCCATGAGGTTCAAACCTGTCCATAGGCAGCGCTTTCAAAAACGATTGTGAGCCAAACATGCTAGTACAAGTATCACCACCACGGAAATAGTTAAAGAATCAGACCATCTGCGTTTTGCATATACCATCTTAGTCTGCACATTTTGAACCGTAGTGAAAACCTGTGGTCTGGACAGTAGCGTGACCTCCACATTGCGCAAACCTAAAAATATAAAAATGTTCTGTGTGGAGGAGTGGACAAAGATCTCCCTCTACAAGTGTCTGCAACCTATTTAGACATCACAGGAGGAGACTCTGTGCCATGGTTTTCTCCGGGGCAATGTGTTATAAAATATGAATTGTAAGGGTTGTTTATTTTTACAAAAAAATTCACCATGTAAACATTCTTTTTAGATTTGATAAAAGCGTGTTCATAATAAAACTGTATAACGTCCGTGGATGTTTGAGCTCAATGCGTATCTTATTGCATGCGCTGGTTTTTATTTTATATTATATATA
>JAOVYU010000060.1:16030266-16049593 GCA_025674565.1 Synodontis membranacea | reverse complement strand
GGGGGGGGGGGGGGGGGGGGGGGGGGGTTAAAAAGAAGAAGAAAAATTAAAAACTTACAGTAACCTAGTTGCATAAGTGTGCACACACCTTACCAAATACTTTGTTGGTTGTAAATTTTATTTGCCATTCAGTCTTTGAGCGAGAGTCTAATCAGCATAGGATATCTTGGCTTGGCAATGTTTTCCCATTCTTCCTTGCCAAAACATTCTAGATCTTTGAAATTGTCAGGCCATTTCCTGTTCACATTCATTTCCTGTTCAGATTCAGATTCAGGCTTGGGCTCTGGCTAGACCGTACGGAAACATTGATCATCTTTTGCTTAGCCATTTCTTTGTTAATTTTGATGTATGTTTGGGTCATTGTTGTGCTGAAAGGTGAAATTCCTTTTCACCTTGTGCTTGCTAGCAGACACCTCAAGGTTGTGAACTAAAATTGATGGCTACTTGTAGCTTTTTGTGATTCCCTTGAGTTGATAAAAGCCCCAGTCCTGTGTGAAGAAAAGCAGCCCTAAATCATGATGCTGCCACCACCATGCTTCACCATGTGTATGGCGTTAACAGGAAGAATCCAAGAGACCGTCAGGTTCAGAGAGTAATCTGTACTTGTCAGATATTCCTGCAGCTGCGTTAATGTTGCTGTAGGTCTTTTGGTAGTCTTCCTGATGAGTATTTGTCTTCACCTTTTGTAAATTTTGAAGGGATGTCCCGTTTGTGGTAATATCACTCTAGAACTCCATTTTCTGTATTTGCTGATGGACTTCAGTGTTCCATGATGCATCTAATGCTTTTAAAATTCTTTTATACCCCTCTCCTGATCGATACCTTTCAACAAGTGAGATACTGAACATGCTTAATAAGCTCTTTTGGGATCATGGATGAAACCAAGAGGATGTGAAGAAAATCCTGCAGCAACGTCTGGTCTTTTTGGGGTTACTCAGAATAATTTCACTGATAGGTGCATGATAATTACTTTTGAATGTAATTGGTTCATTCTGAATGCAGCCAGGTCCCCAATTTCTGAAAGGGTGTGCACATTCATGCAACAACGTTATTATTTTTTTTTAATTTCTGTAAATGATTTCTTATTGTCTTTCTCTTATTTGTACACGCTGGAATTAAACATTGGGTGTGGCAAAAGGTTGATTTTTTTTTTTACCTTTTTATTTTATCGTGATTTATTTTTTTTTTCCATCATGAAGTCTTGCTATGTTATCATGGGTGTGTGGATTTTTATATCCACTTTATACAGTTTATTCACTCCTTGTGTTACAGTTTCAAGTAAACTGTATGGTAAATACAGCTGGCCCAGTGACAACTGTCTTTAAGCCTCAGGCTTCATGAACACAGTTGGACATTGGGGTGTTAGTTTCCTTTTGAATAATTGTGTGTGATATCATGCTGTGTGGTGATGTGGATAGAATGTGTGTGATGAGGTTTGGATGGACAGTTGCTACACACATACGCAACACGCGTGCTGCAAATTCTAGGTGAAAGTGCTCCAACATGAAATGTTGGGTAGTTGCACACTGTGGTTTATTTTAGCATTTTTAAAGTTTGTGCCGGTCTTATTTGGCCTCTAGACCTTGTGTTTGACAACTGTGATTTAAGCATGCAAATGGTTTTAGCTGATCACTCACCGCTGTTGCATCTCTGTTTACCACCTAAACCTAGGCAGTGCTAAACATACGATTTCCAACATACCCAGACAGACATTAAGAACATTGTCTGCAGCCCTCCCCCTCCTGCCCCCTGCCTAGCACACCTGCTTGTGCCATAAATCACACAGAGAGAGAGAACTGGAGAGAAAGCGATGGGGAGAAAGCTAGAGAGAGAGAGATGGCTAAGGTGGTAATTGGCAATGCAAGGAGGGAGCAGAAGGGGTGTGCATTTATGGAGCAAAGAGAGAAAGTGAAGGGGGGAAGAAAAAAAAAAGGAAGCCAGGAACCAAAAGGGTGAAGGGGATTAAAATAGAGAGGACCAGAAAGCTCAAGGAAATGTGCGTAAAGCCGCTGTCTAGTCCTGTGGTGGCTTGAGCTGCTGATTGTGCACAGATGCCAGGCACACAGATGCCCCCATACGTCAGCAGGCTCTCTAATGATGCAGCAGATACACTCTCAATCACCACACACACCTGTCACAAACACTCCCACAGACACACAGCAACCATCAGTGCTAATGCTGTGCCTAATAATGCTGCACAAAGATGTGAAAACACAAATGCAGAACTACAAATGCTGCACTTAAAACACAAACGCACAAATCCACCGGAAAGTGCAGCTAAGAATATAAATATTGCAGTCTGCATCAGACTTGGCAGAGTAGGCAGAAACCTCTAACCAAAATCTGTCACACTGCGCCGCAGTCCGTGTTGTTCCCGAAGCACGAATGTGCACAATCCTAAACACTTGCATGGCACTAAATGTCTGTCACTTCAGAGTATATACCTATTCAGTACATTTACCCCTAAATACTGCAGAGAGAAAAATATCATTATATATAATGTATCATTGCTGCTGTGCCTCTGTGCTCTGCGGATCACCATGAAGCGCTTTTATTTCACCCAGGCAGACTCCTCATGTCCCTTATGCCTTTACATGAGCAGTGTATTCATTATGTTTATATCTTTATTTTTATTAGCATGTTTTAATGTCAATATTATGTGTCGAGTGCTGCAGGCTTTTTATTTTTTTCATAACAACGTGTATTCTGCTGTTCACGTTTCCATCGAAATGATGAGCAGTAAGAAATCACATGATCACATTTCAGCATATCTCTTCAGAGGAAAAGGTTAATGATGTACGAAATAGGTAATAAGCCATACAGAATTAAATGATGGCCCAACCACAAATATGCTATTGGTGTCAGCATTTTGCTAATTAAAATAGGTTGCGTGTGTGTATCCAGAAACCTAGATAAGTGGTGCCCTCTTTGTACATGTAATGCATTTACAGCATGTTTTCATAATTAGAACATTCTATTCAATTCCTGTGTATTTAAATACAGTATTAGTGGTATTAACTTTAAGCTGGTAATATTTTTCAGATAGATTACATTTTGTTAATGTTAATTAAATTGTGTATTATATGTGTAATTTTGTCAGTTTTGTTCATTGTCATGCACTTTATTTAAAGTTCCTTGCAGTAAGTTTATTCTTTATTCTATTTTAATTTCAATGAGTTGTCCCCATACCCCCCACCCCCATCCCCACCCCTTTTTCATGACTCTGAGCTGGTGCCCACTGTGACCCAAAAATGCCAGCAGGGAGTGTGTGGTGCATCGATAACCAGCCCGCCTTGCTCATTAAGACCGCTGTGACATTCAGTCACTGTCACTAAAGGCTAATTATAAACAGAAGCTTTGGTCATGTAGTTTGTTACAACGAACCTGTTTTTCTGTAACATCTTACTTTAATATATTTTTTTTCCCTCTTGTCTCTTTCTGACTCTCCTCTTTTTCTCTCTCTTTCTCTTACCTGCTTGTCCCTTTCCCCCCTCCTTGTTTCTCTCCAGGGTTCTGACGTAAAAAGAGGCAGTTCTCCTGCATATTCAGTAAGTCAGTCTTTTTGTGTTTGGTGCGTTTTTCTCCTCTCTCTCTCTCTCTCTCTCTCTCTCTCTCTCTCTCTCTCTCACTCTCTCATGACTGTATTGCAGGACTACATTGTACAGACTTGGTTAGATAGACCCCAGTATATGGTGATGTGTTTTTTTATCATCAGACCATTATTATGTAGCCCTGAATAGATGAGTGATTAATCAGCATGTACGTATTCATAAAACCACAGCAACACGTAAATCTGAATACATAAGAACAAAATGACAATGTCAAAGAGAGAAAAATTTTTTTTTTTTTGGGAGAAGGCTGCAAATATTTTCCAGGTTGAGGCAGCGAGTGAGCTCCTTGGTGATCAGAATGCAAAGATGCACTGGCAGCTAGCCACTCTTTGTCTCTGCTGAGTAGGATTTCTGCATCCGTCTCAATTCTCCCGTTTGCGGCAGAGTGTAACAATTCATCAGTCCATATCAACATGTATGGTGGTATGAATGCAGGACAAAATGCGTCATTCATTTATTTATATTCTTCATCATGTGATTTGGTGAAGGGTTAAAAAAAATTGCCTTGATTAAGATGCTCTTTTTTTATTCTGGGTTTTTGGTCACGGTTCGGTTGACATCATATGGCAAATCACTGTATTCAGTATTCATGAGGAATTGAACATTGTGTCCTTGCCACATGTCTGTAACTGTGTCATAACTTGGTCAGAGTGGTGATTCAGAGAGACAAGCCAGTTAACTAGTATTTAAGTAATGTTGGTATTACATGGAGTTCTTTCATTCATCTCATGATCTACATCATCAATATAACAAAGCTGTTTTTAAATGTACAAAAAAATAAAGGTAAATATTTTTATTTCCTAAAATGGGAGCGGTGGTTTGATCTAGATCTCTGGATCTGGATCTCTGGATTTCAAAGTTGGTGGAACAGGACTGTATTTGTGTACAGAAAGAAGCTGTTCCAAAGTGCTACTTTTTATTTTACCTTTCATATATGAAAACAACCTGGCCAGTTCTCAGTAATACTTACCAACAACCTTTTTTTGTGGCTGATATGGTAACATGGTAGTGGGCCTGTCCACGTGCGCATCATCTCCTTTTTTTATTTTTATTTGTCCTGTAGACCCCTGAAAAGAAACACTCGGAGTCATCCAGAGGAAGAAAAAGAAAAGCTGAGATTCAGTCAGAGAGTAGTCAAGGTAAGGCTTTTCTCTTTCCTTGTTTTTGCCTGCTGTCCTTTCTTTCTTTCTATCTTTCTTTCTTTCTTTCTTTTTTTTTCCAATGTATGAGTATTCTTTTGCATATTTAAGGTTTCACTGATTTCCTCACTATGTTTTCTCCCTTTTTTCCCCTTAGGGAAATCTATCGTTCGGGGAACTAAAATTAGTGACTATTTTGATGTAAGTCTTGCATTCATCTCTTGCTGATTGGAACTGAATGATGTGACATTATGTGAATTACTGTATGAATCTGAAATGAAAATGGGTGGATATGTCTGTCACTCTCTTAACTGGAACTGATTAAAAAGAAATCAGCTCAAGTTGTCTGTCATTCTTAGTCAGATTTTTTCTTTTGAAGAAAGTGATGTGATGCGGTGCAGGCAAATAGAAACACCCGCCATAAAAAGCCTATCCTGGAACAGGGTGATGTTGAAATTAACAGAGGTCACTCCTTCCCTTTCCTGCCTCTCTCTTTCCTTCGCTGTCTGTGACTTGCTCTAGATACAGGGTGGTAATGGATCCAGTCCAGTTCGAGGGCTTCCACCAGTTATTCGCTCTCCCCAGAACTCACATTCCCACTCTGCACCTGGATCCAGTGTATGTTTTACACACAGCCCCCTCACACACCCATGTGTACACAAAGTTTCTGCGTTTTTCTGCACTGTTGTTCCTTTTCTGGTTCTGTGATTTAGGTCAGGCAAAACAGTTCATCACCCACCAGTCTGACTTTCGGGGACCACATGATGCACCCTAAACAGCTAGCAGTAAAGAGTGTTCAGGTTGGACTACGAGCTACTATTTGTTTGAGATTCTTTTTTCTTTAATGGGTTATACATTAACTGAGCTTATTTGCGACATTTTGTTTTGTGTCTATTTGGGATTTTTCAATCTCTCAGACCGAGCTAACCATGTTGAAGCTGGCTGCTCTGGAGAGCAATAAGAACCTAGACCTGGAGAAAAAGGAGGGTAGGATAGACGACTTGTTACGGGTGAGTGGAGGTCAGAGGACAGACACTGTCGGGTTTAGTTGAAGGTCTCCTCTGAAGTTTTGAGTTCCCTCCATCTTATTTAAATGCCTTCTTTTTTTCCCCCTTAAATCAGGCAAACTGTGATCTCAGGAGACAAATAGATGAACAACAGAAACTACTTGAAAAGTACAAGGAACGCTTAAACAAATGCATCAGCATGAGCAAGAAACTCCTCATTGAAAAGGTCAGAAGCGACACTTTTCTGTGTTAGAGTTGCATGTAGACATTTTCCTCGCATGCATGTAAATTCTGTACGCATTGCAAGTGAGACTGTTGACTCACTTGGTTTCGTAAAGTTTGGTTCACTGCCCTATTGTGTGATATGTGCGCTGTTGTATGATGTTCAGAGCACACAGGAGAAGCAGGCATGTCGAGAGAAGAGCATGCAGGACCGGCTGCGTTTGGGACACTTCACCACTGTAAGACACGGGGCCTCGTTTACTGAGCAGTGGACAGATGGATACGCCTTCCAGAACCTCATCAAGTAAGGGTCACCCCAAAGTCTGTTTCCCCATTTAAGGTTTTTAAGGAGGTTGCAAGTAGACATTGCAAGTGGGTCCCAAGCAACACATCTTTTGTGTAACAATGCACGTTGGCTACCATTAGGTGGGTCCTAGGGTGTTGCTGGGAGTCGCTTGGTGTTTCCCGTGGCCTTACCATACATGTATGTGTAATAGGTGAAGCCGGAATTCATTGCTAAACAAGCCTATGGAAGGAATGAACATAATTGAAATATATTATTCAGCACAAATAGAGCATGAAACTATGAAAGCTTAAAGACTGTGAATCGTAATAAAAGAAGCTGAACATTTTGACATAACATTCCTATAGTATAAAAACTGTAGGAGCGGCAGCAGTTTACAAATTATTAAAAAAAAGTAAATCAATAAATTGCCACCACTCTTGGGTAGGGATCACAGTGGCCAGCAGTAGTAGCAGCAGAAGCTAGAAGTTCTACAACCTGTCTTCTAATGAATTTCACAGTATCCTGGAAAAAATACTAAAATGCACACACAGCTCCTATGATTTGATAGAGAAGCTGTGTGTATGTTTATAGTTTTTTCCAGGATGTTGTAAAATTCATTGGAAGACAGGTCACACGACTTCAGGTGATTCGAGGTGGCGATAATTAATCTCTCTGTGACGTCCCATTGTTCCGTTCTGGTTGTCATTTCAGATGTACCACCCCTTTAAGAATCTTACCTCTTTCTTGGTCAAAATACCTGAATCATGCCTAGGATACACTGTTACGCTAGTGGCGCAAGAGCATTGTTGGTTGAAGTTGAACTTGATTCAATTCTCGGAATGTAGCACAACACTCAACAAGTGGTAACATTCTCATAGGGGTGGGACATTTGAATTGACAAGAAGACTGGAACAGTGGTCGCTACAGAGAGATTAATTAAATTGTACAAGTCTTTTAAGGAATATCACAATATCCTGGAAAAAACCAAGACGCACACAGCTCCTATACTAAATTTGTGAAATATTTGTGAAAAGAGCTAAGAGCTTTTCTCTCTATCGCCCTATTTATTTATATTCATTTCACAATGAATCATTTATTTTACTTTCCTCACCTTCCAGTAAAGAAACAACTACTAACAGCAAAACGCTACTGATTTACATTGTTAATTTTTTTTTTTTTCCACATTGTCCTACAGAATGTTAGTTCTTTGCATCACTTAGGAACGAGATGGAACTTCGAGTTTGAGTCGTAGAATTATCGTGGTCTGAGAGTCGTTATGCTCTGCTGCTGCCACTTTGCGTTTTAGTGCTGTCCCCTCCTTGGGACTGAGTATTCCAAAATGGATTTCAGTGAGAGAAAACATTGCATTACTATTAAACATTGCAGAAAATAAAACTAGACTACTTGCCTTTCTCACTTTTCAGAAATATACCAGTTATATATAATATATCCAGAAGCATATTCATACCTGATGAGAGGAATCCAGACTCATAATGCTAATCATCCTCAGATAGGCTGACCAGAAAGAGATGACGTGACAGTCTAGATAGAGTAAATGCAGTGCAATTTTCAGTGTAATACGGCTTGCGCTGGTAAAACTATAGGCAATGGTAGCAAATTTTAAAGCGGCGTAAACTCTATTTACAGGTGTATAAATGCTACTTCAGAAATGAAGGCGGTGTATAAATGCCATTTATGTGCTTAGCCTCTACTACAGCCCTGCTTCTAACTGTATAAATGTTTCCTTGCGTAGTAGGCTGTTTTATAGAAAAGTTGTATTTTCATTTAGACTACCCTGTTTGAGTCGCTGCGTTATTTACATGCGCGTATGTCTTGCAGGCAGCAGGAGTCTATAAACCAACAGAGGGAGGATATAGAGAGACAAAGGAAGTTGTTAGCCAAGAGGAAGCCTCCTTCAGCCAGTAACTCCCAAAGCCCCAGCGCCAACTCGGAGCAAAAACAGCGCAAAACCAAGGCTGTTAATGGGGCCGAGACTGACCCCTTCCTTAAACCCAGCTTGCCTCAGCTGTGAGTGGATTTCTGCTTCAGTACAGTATTGGCATAAGACTCGAATCATAGAGAAACGCGTCTATCCGTGATGTATTTTTTTCGAGCTTTTAAACAATCCAGCATCTTTCTCCCTACCTGCGTGTGTGCAGATTAACAATAGCCGAGTATCACGAGCAGGAGGAAATCTTCAAGCTACGTCTCGGCCATCTCAAAAAGGTCGGTAGCTGTATTAAGTTCTTCAACTCTTTAACAGAAAATTCAAGTCTTCTGACTAGGCGTTAAGATGCAATATCAGTTTATTCATCTGAATTAAGTTTAAAGGATAATGAGCTATTTCTCCTTGTGCCGAGTTCACAGCGTGTCTGAATGAATGAATGAATGAATGATGGCGTCTGTGAATGTTCTTCAGGAGGAAGCAGAGATCCAAGCTGAGTTGGAGCGCTTGGAGAGAGTGCGGAATCTTCACATCCGAGAGCTGAAGAGAATAAACAACGAGGACAGCTCTCAGTGAGTACCGTCGCCATGGTGCCACTGTGCTGCTTAACATAGTGCAGTCATTATTTGTGGTTCTTATTTCACTTCCTGACTTTTTTGATGCACCTTGTTTTGCTAAAAAGGTTTATTTTAGAAAAATTGCTAATTTTATGCTTACGATACCAGCGAGTTGCTCTCTACTAAGATAATGGCTGAACCTGGAGTATCTGGGAGTTCATTATTAGGTGCTATATGTGAGGCTGCTTTTTGCTTTGGATAAGCTACCCAAATCACTACACTGCACAGCAAAACACCCCATGACTTATTTTAAAGCATATAAGGGCATCTGCATATCCTTGAGGGAAAAAAAGTGAAGAATGCAAACTTTCCTTTGCATCATCAGGTTCAAAGACCATCCAACCCTAAACGAGCGCTACTTGTTATTGCATCTGCTTGGTCGAGGGGGCTTCAGTGAAGTGTACAAGGTATTTTGCACCCACAGACTAATCAGCAGGAACTAGATAAATCTGCGTGATAAATATAAAGTTGGTGTCAGCTTTTAAAGCACGTTTCATTTGCAGTATTGTGTGGTGGTTTTTTTTTTTTAGGCTTTTGACCTTATTGAACAACGTTACGCAGCTGTGAAAATCCATCAACTCAACAAAAACTGGAGAGAGGAGAAGAAGGAGAACTATCACAAGTAAGGCTTAAATGACCCCATTTTTCTTTGTTATGAAATCTTAAAGTGATAGTGCCAGCAGGGAGTGGTTTGGTGAAGTGTGTGTAAAGGCAGGCTGCCATTAATTGCACTATAATTTTAATAAAAGATGAAATATAAGGCATATTTTACCTTGTGGGAACATAAAGTAGCTATGACACAAATATTGTAATTATGTTTTTTCTTATGACATCATTCATTGGGTGCATTCGTATTGCTTAAAAATAGTCACAGGCTGGAGGAATTGGTAGATGAGGGGTCAAATATATCCGCTCATGATTCAGGCACTGGGATGCGTCCTAAGTATTTCAGTCTGATTGGTATTCTGTTCTGTGCTGTAAATGTCTGGAAATCAAGCCACTTTCACCTGAGGCTGACTGCCTGCCTAGGGCTGAACCCCTGTTGCCCATGGTAACCTCTCCCCCCCCCCCCCCCCCCCCCCCCCTCCCCCCCTCCCTCTCTCTCTCTCTCTCTCTCTCTCTCTCTCTCTCTCTCTCTCTCTCTCCATATGTAGACATGCCTGCAGAGAGTACAGAATACACAAGCAGCTGGATCATCCAAGAATAGTGAAACTTTATGACTATTTCTCACTGGACACAGACACGTGAGTATCACTGAGACAGTTGGACCGTTTCTTATTGGTGAAATGGTGCAGTCACATGCCAGTCTGTATTGCTGTAGAGGTGCTTAGGTTTAGGAGACATGATCAGGGAGACATTTTCTAATAATGTAGCACAAAATGCTGAGATGGTCTAAACCCCTAAAATTATTTAATGAGCTATAAACTAATCTGACTACCCTGATTTTTGCTAGTCTACAAAACTAGCTACCTGACGGCCCTTTTTTTTTTTTTTTTTATATCATCTCTTATTAAAAGCGTTAGTATTTTCGACTTCAGAATACATTGTTATTTTCAACTGGCCAAGCAGACAATGCCTTTGTCAAAGTCAGTGCCTAGTATTGGACCATTGAATACTTTTCAGTGATGTTGGGTGCTTGGCTGCATAACTAATATTAATGCCATCAAAACCTCCGAGTCCATGCCCTCATAATAAAGAGGGGAAAAAGGCAACAAAACCTGCCTCTTTGCTTGTGTCGTAATGCTGGTCTATTACTATATTTCTGTGATGATTATAGATGCTCTAGGGTTTCATTTCTTGTCTCCGATTAATTTATTGCTGAAAATCTTGCTTTAGGTTTTCTTGCATACTACAAAGACAAAGGTATTATTATTTATTATTATTGGTATTATCATCATTCATTGTTTTTATTTCTTTGCAGGTTTTGTACCGTCTTGGAATACTGTGAAGGCAATGATTTGGACTTCTACTTGAAACAGCACAAGCTGATGTCTGAAAAAGAAGCTCGTTCAATTGTTATGCAGATTGTTAATGCACTACGATATCTGAATGAGATCAAGCCACCTATAATACACTATGACCTTAAACCAGGTATCAGACATGCGCACGCAGACCCATTGTCTTACAAAACAGTACAAACTGAGCCAATGATATCAGTCTTTATTACATGTACAGTACTGTGCAAAAGTCTTAGGCACATGCAATGAAATGATGAGTAATGATGACTTCACAAATTATGAAATTAAAATAGAATATTACAACATGCAGTAAACAGTGATGAACTAAACTAAGTCAATATTTGGTGTGATTTAAAAAAAAAAAAAAAAATCGTAGTTCCAGGCACAAATTGTGCAGTTTTATTAGAACATGAGCTGGTATGTTTTCCTGAGCATCTTGGAGAAACTGACACAGTTCTGCTGGAGATTTTGGCTATCGCAATTGCTTCTTTTTTTGCAGCAAAACCCAGGAGCCTTCATTATGGTTTTGTGTCTGAAAAGACAATTATTATCATTATTTTTTTTTTGAAAAGTAATGTTTGGGAATATTAATTGGTTTTGTACTGAATCAATAAATCAGAATTCATAAAAAGTCATTTATAACACTATTTGTATGCAAAAAAAATAGTATGCCTAAGACTTTTGCCCAATACTGTATATCTTTTTATTTTAAGGGAATATACTTCTAGTGGATGGAACAGCGTGTGGCGAAATAAAGATCACAGATTTTGGTTTGTCTAAAATAATGGATGATGACAACTATGGAGTGGATGGGATGGACCTCACATCACAAGGAGCTGGCACTTACTGGTAGGAGATCCAAAGTAACCGTCAATTTCTCCCTTTACGTAAATGAATTCTAGTGATTTTAGAGATTTGTCGTGGTTTTGTCTTGCAGGTATTTGCCCCCTGAGTGTTTTGTTGTGGGTAAGGAACCTCCAAAGATCTCCAACAAGGTGGATGTGTGGTCTGTGGGAGTCATCTTTTTTCAGTGTCTCTATGGAAGGAAGGTAAGGAAACTGCATGAATTTGGCTGTAAGGTAGTCGATTAAGTTAATAAACCTTTCCAGTGTCTTCCTGAATGTCTAACTTGCCATTTGGTTCCTGTGTTTCAGCCTTTTGGTCATAACCAGTCCCAGCAGGATATCCTGCAGGAGAACACTATTCTTAAAGCCACTGAGGTGCAGTTCCCGGTCAAACCCGTGGCCAGCAACGAGGCCAAGGTCAGTGAGTGCTCTGCTGATACAGTGCACAACGTGGCCGTGTTCCAAAAATCTAAACTGCAGTCAATTTAGGCTGCACTTGTCGACCACCACATCACTGATGATTCTTTTCGTTTTGACTGCATGTCCAAATGAAACAGAAATGCAGTCTGCCTTCAAATTCTTTGGATTCTGGTACATCCTTCATAGCTTTCGTTAACACACAATTATCGTTGTCCGTTTATAAGTGTGAAGAAATCGGCAGAAAAGCAATGGCAGAAGTACATCAGTTTGGGTTAAATATCATTTATATTAAAATACAATCTGTTAATTATTGAACATAGTTCAAGACCAATCCGTATATTGTATTAAGGAACAAAAAAAAGGAAAAAAGAACTTGCTCTTCTTTAAGATAATTGCCATGTTAAGGGAAACTTTAGAATAAAGACAGCCTCCACAGTACTTAATTATGGATTCAAATAAATATACACAGCAACTGGATAGGTGCAACTTTTTTGTTTGCAGACATTTTCCCGTCGCTTGACAGGAGTCATCTCTCAAGGTTGCAGCCTAGATTTTGAGATGCAGCTAATGTGTGGTACAGTGTAATGTATAATAATTTGGGGTCCTATCACAAGGATGCCCTCTAGTGTTATGAACATAGAATTGGCTGATTTAAGGTGTCTTGGAAGATGACTGCTGTTTTAAATTGCTGTTTGCAGCTATTGCATGTCAGGCTGAATAACTCGGAGTACATGTACATCTCTAGTAGGGTTTCATGATGTTTTTTTGCATAACGAGTGTCCTCATTTGCATATCGGTTGTTGGCAGGCATTTATCCGACGCTGTCTGGCATATAGGAAGGAGGACCGGTTTGATGTGCAGCAGCTAGGCAGCGATTCATATCTGCAACCTCACATGAGACGCTCCAGTTCCTCTGGCAACCTGGCCTCCAGTCCAGCACCTTCAAGTGTCATCTACTGACAAACTGCACTGACTCAATGACTGAACATTGCGCTGGCCCATCCCTGCTCTCCCTGCTGCAGGAACCGGACAAGGAGCCAAGCAGGCAAAGGGGATATGAATGCCCTCAGATTGTGGATACTGGGGATCGACAGATGGATCTGTTGTTTGGAATTGGGCAGTTTGACCAATTGAAGTGGGGTAGGACAAGTTTCATTCAGAAAGAGAAAGTGTTAGCGTAATGGCCTTTTAAAACTTCTATAAAGCACTGCTCCATCAAGTAACTTGAAATGTGATCAATGATTTTTTTTTTTTTTTTTCCTTTTTCTTTTGTTGCGGTTGCTTTGAAGGGATGGGTGAAGACCAGACACCTACTATAAATAAATGAATGCAGTCTCTGCCAGGAAAAATGATTGCAGTTATAAAATGACTTTAATGGCAGGTGTATGCTAAAGGGGCTTACATGCATTACAGTAGGTCTCTAAGGTTTTCAGTATACACTTGGCAGCGATATTTTGGATTTGGGAGCGTGTTAGTTGTTTTCTGTACAATTAGCTACGAGAATGTAATTAGCATATGTTGTGACGTGTAGTGTCACAATAGGGCCAGCAGAATACTAATTTTGAATGCACAAATAACCAAATGTAGACAAAGGACAATGTACAGAATCCCTATGCAGGTAAAAAAAAAAATGAATAAAGAATCCCTTCTAGAAAGTAATGTATATTTGCTGTACAGGACCATACTTGCAGATATTAAATTTCAACAGATTAATTCTGGACAAACGTTAAAGTTTTTTTTTTTTTTTTTTTTTCCCTTGTAAATCTTGTTTCCTGAAGTGTTTGCTGCTTTTATGTTGCTTTTTAAGAATGGCTGTATTGAACTACTTTGGGTACGAAGTGTACAGTTCTGTTGAAATTTAAAATGGTAATAAATGCCAGGTAATTAATTGTTGCCTCAAATTATATACAGTTCTTTTTCAAATTAATTTTTTTTAAAACAAAACTATTCTCGAACTAAAATTTTCTTAATATGCTTTAACATTACTGCTCAGCTGCTCTAGTTTACTACCCAAAAGTTCCATAGACCACAAGACTTTATTTATTTATTTATTTATTTTATTTTTATTTTTTTTAATAATATTAGATGTACTGTTTAGTTAACAGTCCCTATGCACTTGACCAGTGGATCTCAAATGGTGGTCATCTGTATCTCTTGCAAAATCTGGAAGTTTAGAATGGGGTATTGTAGTCAAGAGATACAATAATACTAGAAGTTGTACTTCCATGCAACTGTCCAGAACCGGACATTTATTATTGACGTGTGAATGGCGCAAAAACAAAACAAAAAATATCAAGACATAACCATAGAAAAACAGAACTGAAAAACCAAATACACAGTATGTTTCAAGATAAACATATTAGCAATGAGATTTACATCAAACCAGTTTTCTTTATCGTTGTTATTAAAAAGAATGATTATTTTCAAAATTCATTTTTTATATTCTAGCTTAAATATGGTAGGTCCATTTTGTCAAACAAATACAGTCTAAATTCGAGTCAGTTCCAGAATTATTGGAAAACGTACGAGATCAAACTTTTAATTGAGGTAAAAAAAAATATATATATATATAAAAAGAAAAAAAGCTACATTTTATTTATCAAAATCATGTAATTTATTGTCATTATTAGAGCTAAAATTTTACTGAAGCATTATCCCAAAACTGTTTCAAAAATATGTTTACTTTAAGAGTGTTTAGGGATTCTTTAGTGGTCATCTGTTCCTTCCTGTTGCACTGGGGTATAAATATGAGGTAACAGAGCTAAATTGCACTAGTCCCTCATCAGCATGCGGAACATTTCGAGAACACACAAATCAAATTGTGTATACAATGAAACTGTGATTATCTTTAGAAGTAAGGCATTGGATGTTTAAAATAGCTATGTGCCTGAAAAGTGCATATGTACTTGTAATGAACAGGTGGTGAGTAGGATGGTTAGAGAGACAAGAAATTCCTCCGTGGTTCACTGTTGGAGATTTGGAGACAGCAGCATGTTGTGGTCACCAAGTCTCTGAATATACAGTTAGGCACAACCTCACCAAACTATTTGGAAGGTGTGCCAAGACGAAGCCTTCTCTTCCATCTAGCTACAAATTTAAGTGCCAGAAATGTTCCTGACGTTACTGCAACTTTGACTGCGGCTAGATTCTAGATCGAAGAGGCAAAAAAAAAACATAGAGCTTTTTTTTTTTTTGTAACAAACACTAAAGGAGTGTTGGTATAAAAATCAGAAAAGAATATAAGATTCAGATATAGGTTATACAGAAAAGAACAAAATCCCCACTGTGGTAATAGTGGAGGATCTGCGATGTGGAGCTGTTTTTCATCCAAAGGCCCTAGAAACAATGGTAAGATACATGGACTCCAGGACGTACCAGGAAATTTTAACTTAAGATCAGGTTGACGTTGTCAAGAAGCTAGGATCCTTCAGCAGGTCAATGATCTAAAACAATCCACACAAAAATGGTTCAATGACTACAGAATCTTCAGTCCTCTGACCTAAACACCACTGAATACTTGTGAGTTGAGATTCAGGAGAGTCCACAAAAGAGGCCAGACGTTCTTGTGATCTGAGGAGTGGTTCTTAAACTCCTTGCTTAGTATTCTCCAATTTCAGGTATTATAGAAGACTCTGTGCTCTTATGTTGGCAAAGTGAGGTTATGTAGAGTACTAAATGATTTTTTTCTTTAAGAATAAATTTACTTCAATAACTTTTTGTGCCTATCTATGCCAAGAGTGTCAGTAATTCTGGTACTGACTGTTGTCTGCTTTAAATGAGACAAGAACAGAAACACCAGTTGTAGAAGACGTTTCTTGGTGTTGTCAGACCTTACGTTTTGCGGGGTTTTTGGGGTTTTTTTTGCATACCCACCATGTTGTTCTTTTTCACATATGACAATCTTGTACAGTGCCACTGTGAAATGACAGCATGTTAAATGTCCCAAGTAATGATGAATATAGACAAATCTTTATTTTCTGCGTTGCATTATAGTTAACTAGTAACCATAGTAGTAAGAGTAATGTGAGAGGTTATTCAGTACTCAGTATATGTTCTTTACATTTTGGACAGTGTATTATACTCGTGTGGTGGAGGTGATCACTTTATTGCTATCGTCCCATGTAATGCAGTATGCAGACTTTGACATAGTGGCAGTTCTCTGGCTAAGTGCTTAAAGACTTGTCTTGCGAGGACATTAACCACCAATATTTTAGGTTCAACAAGACACCTATTAGCAACTCAGCGGAGAGGGATGAAACAAATTGTACTCGAAGCCCAATAAATCTTTTTACAGTAAAGTGCTTCTGTGCACAGAATCAATAACTATGGAAGTTGTACATTTTTGAGGGCTACCACTTTTATAATTGATCTCATTTTACATAGCTGTCTAGAAACTAGTGAAGATGAGGAATTGTGAAATACAACAAGCAGCAGTTAGGCCACGGAAGTACTTCTGAAGCAATGCATCTAATTAGATTAGGCTAATTCTATTGACTGATACGGTAGATCATTTTGTATTAGTGTATGTAAATGTGTGCAAGCATGAGAGCACAGAAGAGAAACAATGTCTGAGGGACATACGCTGGCGCCAATCCAGGCTCCTTTCGTCAATATTACCATCAGCATTTCATTAAAGGAGTCGAGCATCACGAGACTGTCAGTGTTTATCAGAGGCCTAATGCAGCAGGCAGTCCCTGGAGGTCAGGACACATCAGTCACTTTAGGCCTTCAGGGACCATCTTGCTGGCTGTTTTTCAATGTTTTCAAAAATAAGAACAATAGGAGAATTGAGCACAAGCATGGTGGTGATGAGACACCGTGCTGTGGCCACTGGAGGGAGCTGGAGTGATGGCAGAACAACAGTATGGGATGTAGAAAAATATTTAAGAAGCAGCTGGGATTACACATAAAAAGACAAGGGTGTGACAAAATGACCAGAATCACCATGTTTTAATATAACTATTCCTGTCAAAGGTGAGTCCTTCGTGTGTGCTGTCCGTGCAGAATTTTGCCTGTTTTAGCCATGTCTGTGCAAATTTTCTCTGGGTTTCCTGCAAGTAGGTCGATTGACAAGTTGGAAGTGTCCCCAAGTGTGACTGAGTGTAAATGTGTGTTGTTATCCAATGCAATGGAATGGTACTGCTTCTCGCCAAGTGTTCTTGGGATAGGCTAGACCACCACCCTGACCAGAATAAAACACTTGCTGAAGAAGACAGGAGAATGAAGAATGAGTACTAATGAATGAGTGGACGACTGCTGCATTCATAAGTGTGCGTTCAAAACATCAGTAAACTATAAAGCAAATGATTATCTGTTGAAAAAAAAAAAAAAAACTACTGTGTGTATGTATAATATAAGTTGTTTTAGTTGGAAGAATGCTTTTGGACAGACAGTTGGAATGCTGAATATGTATTTGCAGATACTCCAATATAAACTCAGTATGAAGTCCGACATAAATTTAGACATCAGGTATTTTCCATTATGTTGCCTAACCTGAAGAAGAGCAGACATGCAGGGAGAGGAGGAAACATGGCCGGCCCAAGCATGTTATTATTCCCAAAGTCCTGCTAAGCTTAATAATGCTTGTAATTAGAATTGATGGAGAATTTCAGGCTCTGGTAATGCAGTGCAGCTAATGGGAATTAAGTGTGATTTCTTTTGGCTGTGTCAGTGAGTTTTATAAAGCACTGACTGAACATACTTTGTCAATTCAAATGACTTGGCAAGGTCTCTCCAAGCAAAGAATATAAAGAATAGTACATGAACACGCACTGCATGATAGGTGAACAAAATTTGTATTTTCTAGAGTAAGGAAAAATATGCAAACATTATTAACAACAATTGTAACATTTTATATGCTGTAGCGGAATTACAAAGAATATTGCTTTTTATATAAAATCAGTGATCCAGTCCACCAAACACAGCTGTGCGTGTGTGGTCAGTGTCTGTGTCCTGGCGCAGTATAACTGTTCTCACTGCACTCTCTCCATTTTCATTATGTTGCAATTACCTCCCAGGGCCCAAGACACCTGGCTCCCAATTAACTCTGTAACTATGCATCA
Source organism: Synodontis membranacea (assembly GCA_025674565.1). NCBI lineage: Eukaryota > Metazoa > Chordata > Actinopteri > Siluriformes > Mochokidae > Synodontis > Synodontis membranacea. The sequence goes on along the minus strand of JAOVYU010000060.1, from coordinate 16,031,481 downwards.
ATTTAATTAAGCTTCAATAATGTTATCTCCACTAAATATTACCTAAAACTAGCCACTTACTTAGACAAAGAGCCTTAGGCTACATTAAAGAGCAAGTGTTCATTTCTTATGCAAACAGCAGCCCTGCATACATGTCTATGAAATTATAAACGTTATTAACTTGTATATGTCAACTGCTCAGAAACAAATGTATTACATTTTAATATTTATATAATGTAGATAATTATAACCTACCAAATTATAGACACTGTTGTCACCTAGTGGAACAGTGATTTAAAAATAGGGTATATGTGGTACTGTGCGAAAGTTATGAGTCACCCCTTTTTTTATTCCAAAGAACCAGACTTGCTTGTATTTTTTTTATTTTTTTTATGTAGTCTTGAGAAATAGTATCTACAGGCGTCCTGCATACCTTGATAGAAAAAAACAAAACAAAACAATGGAATACTATCAGTCATGGATTGGCCTCCCCAAAGCCCGGATCTCAACATTATTGAGGCAGTGTGGGATTATCTCGACAGAGAACAGAACAAAAGGCAGCTGGTGTCCAAACAAAAGCTTTGGAATGTCCTTCAAGAAGCCTGGAGAACTATTCCTCAGGACCGCTTAAAGAAATTACCAGAAAGCTTGCCTAAGAGGGTTGAGACTGTGTTGAAGAATTAATGGCGGTCATACCAAATAGTGACTTTAAAGCTCATTAGAATTATACAAACTCTGTTCAGGTGTAATGTAAGTATGCACATGTTGCAATAAATCGCGACTTCTTGTCTCATTTTCATAGCAAAACATAAAAGAAATGAGGGTTGAGGGGTGGCTCGGGACTTTCGCACAGCACTGTACATTTGCAAATCTGCACACAATAGTGTGATGCTCTAGTGCTGTATTTAGGTTTACAGTCCACGTGGACTTGGAAATTTGTATCAGGTGTTAAACATGCACAAGATCTTATCATTTGGTAGTTGTTTTTAGACATTTTAAAATTTATGTTGGTACCAAATTATCAGCCAGAAATAGTTTTTATCTCATGCTATAGATAAATTATTGCATAGGTTAGGTCATTTATACTCATGGACCATCCTTGCAATCCTTAGCACAGGTGAAGTGGAGATTGCTAAGTCATACCATAGACCTGTAACACTCACTCATGAAAAAGCATAAAGTGATTCAGAATCCTAGCTGATAGAATTCTCTAAATCCAAATTTATACCAAATATG
>JAOVYU010000060.1:15998578-16012650 GCA_025674565.1 Synodontis membranacea | reverse complement strand
CATTCCGTACACAGAGCTCTGACATGGTGCCTAATTCTACACTACTTTGTGTCTAAACAGTGTACCAAGCAATTTCCTACAGACCAACATCAAAAACAGATTTTTTACAATTCAGTGTCCAGACTGGACTCAATAATATTTTACTAAATTATATTAGCTAAAGTCAATTAATGCAAGCACCAAAATCCAAAGACATATAGATTACTGACTACACTAAATTGTCCATAGGTATGAATGACTGTTTGTCTTTGTGTTAGCCTTGCAACAGATTGGTGATGGTGTGTCCTGCCTCTTGTCAGAAGTTAGCTGTGACTGGCTCCAGTTTCCTTGTAACCCTGAGAGATAAGTGGTATAGATGGTGGATTAATATGCACAATGTAACATTGGTAATATTTATTTATTTGATAATTAAGTAGCCTGTTGATAAATGCTGGTAAACCAGACACACTTAAATGGTAACCTTCTGACAGCAGCTTTTCATGCTAAAATCAGGCATAATTTACACAATGTAAAAAAACAACTTTATTATGGTCATACTGCTTCACTGATGACGGTTATCTGTTTTACCCTGAATAACTGTGAGCATAGCGGTGCATCATACTACCAGCATATGGGGATGGAATTAAGTGTCATTTGTTACACACTAACAATTATTATGTGATTTAAGCAGTTAACACATGGACATATACATTCAAGATATTAGTGGATTTCATGAAATTGCATAAAGATACTTGGATTTCAGCCAAGAAAACAGCAGAAGTAGCACAAATATACCATTATTCTAATATCTGTCACATCTGCAGACACTAAATCAGAGTTAACAACCTAATGTACTATTTGCAAGTATATTAATTACTTGTTAGCAAAACACCCTCATATAGGGAAAATGGATTTGAACTGTGCAAAAGGTAAACCCATTCTTTGCATGGTTTATTGTCAGGATGAAACTGCAGAAGTGTGTACATCATATATTTAAAAAATCTGATTATTCACTGCCTCAGAGCTTCCAGTTCCAAAACAAACATCACATACCGTATAGAATCAACTCAAACAGTGATAACACTCAAAATTACAAATTCAAGCCAAATCACTGGCATCACAACAGCATCAAATATTTTTAGGGCACTCAGTCCTGAACTGATTTGATTGATGTAGTAATTAAGTGCTGCACTGGGCATTGCATCCTCAATAAATGTCACACAACTGGTTTCTTTCAAATGCCAGATTTATAATAACTACAGTTAAAATTGTTATATAATAATGCATTTTCCTATTCTGACACCATCACCAGTGGGGTCCCTCAAGGGTTGACTTTAGGACCCAATTATTTTTCAATAATCCCTGAGAGACATGCTAGACAGAGGCATAAAATTTTCTTTCATTATTATGTTGATGGAACCCAGTGGCTAAATTATTGTCTTGAGGACATTGCAATTAGAAAGGCCAATAAGTTTTATAGATAAATAAAAGTAAACTGGAAATAATTATAAGTTTTAAAATATACATTTGCAATATGAGTTTATTCATAACTTTTTTTTGTAAAATCTGGGCAGCCGGGCACCATATATGAAATCTTACACTTTATCATTTTCATTCAGATCTTTGCTTTGACAAGCAAATGAATGCAGTTCAAAACCCACTTCGGCACATATCCATTCTTGTTTAGATTACTAAAATTTTTTGTATGATGGAGTCTTTTTTGTGACTATAATTAGTCGAAAGCATTGATGCACATTGATCTTCTTTCACCCAGACAAACCATGTTATTCCAGTTTTAGCCGGCATACATAGTTGCCTCCCACTAATTCTCTTTCGACTCCCACTGACTCCCGGCATATTTTCAGATTAATAAGAATTTATTCAATGTTTTAAACCTTTAAATGGGCTTGACCTTGTTATATTGCTAATTCGGTTTGTCTGTAGACTTCCCCCAGATCTCTGGATCTTCTGGCCAGTTCTTCTTGACTGCCTTTCTGCCCTGTTTAAAAATACTAATAACTAAAATGATTGGGCTTTGCTGTTGCTACAAGAGTGGCTTTTCTACAGTCTACTAGTTGATGCTAGATATGCCTATTATATATGTTTTAAGTTCTGTTTTAGAGCTGTATTTGTGTATCGCGTGCATTATTTGTAGTTTCACACCCCACTAAAAGAAATAAATAAAAAAGAAATCATTTGTACGAATTGTTATCTTGACACACAACCTGAGTAGGAATATAAACATAACACTTTGATATGTTATTATATTTTTGCAAAGATCATTAATTGGCTATGAAGCTACTTTGATCCTCTGAATTATAGATTAAGACTTTGTAAAAAAGAAAAGAGCATATATATTGCTCTCAGTTGAACGATTGTAATAATGCTGGTAATTTTATTGTACAAAGCATGAGCTCAGACCAAGAATATTTTTCATAGGAACAATTTGAGAATGGAACGGCTTAGCAACTGGGAATAAATACAGTTAATATGAGTCACAGAGATATGTGCAGGCTTACTGGCACTGCAGGGAGGATTTTGTTGCTGACATACGAAGACTATGAGTTGTGATCATTTGTTATTAGTTTTAAACTTGAAAAAAAAAAACAGTTTTAAAAATTTAAGATTTCCAGGCATAAAACTAAACTAAGCTATTGTGTCAGTGGTGATTTCTCTTCATACAAACAGTATATCAACAAAAGGAACACACTGCAGCTGTTACTGCTGTTTAATCATGGATATTAGTTTTAGTGATGGCATTGTATTTGCTACTATAAAACCAATAGAAAGGTCTTATTTTGTAACTATGTATGACACTGGGAATGAGAGTAACTTGTTATCATCAAGTTCTTTCACAGGTTCAGTCAGAGGTTACTAGATATAGGACAAGCTATACTTATACTACCCATAAGTCTGTCTCAGTAGCTGATGATTTTTGCTTACCATGTTCAGATAAAAAAAAAATCCAGTTGTAAACGTCTCCAAATAAAAATACAACAGGATCTCCCCTAATCTAAATCAAATTAAATTGTATACTGATTTGTCCTCTGCTGTCCAGGTGGTGCTGCAGTGGTGTCAACAAATGGTACTTTGGTATTATTAGAAGATAGACATTAGTAATAAGAGCATTTTCACCACTTTGAGGAACCTCTATTTGGTGAACCTATACATACAGCAGCACGTATGCTTGGGTTGGCGTAGGTCTTTTTCTACCTGTAGGAAAAAAAAAAGGTCATCTAGAACCCTTAATAAGTGTAACTTTAAGGGTGTGTAAGGTTATCTTTCCAGGGCAACCCTTATTTATTATGTAATATTCTGTAGAACCATACAAAGTTTTTCCCCATCAGAAAGTTTTCAAACTAGAAACCGACTAGTATTAGGATGCAACCTGTTAAATATATAAAGCCACCATTAAAGAACCCTTTTCTAATAGTAAACACTACAACTACAGTTCAGCCTCAGGCATTACATTGTCAGGCCCTCAAAAGCTCTACATTGATAACAGGGTAGATTTCTGTTCTAATTTAGTGTCCTAAATACTTATGGAGTTTTGCCATCTCATCCCATAAGGAAAATCCATACATTTACAATAAGTTCTGTTTCACTGTGCACTAGAGAACAGCTTAAAATAGTCAGCCAGCAGGCCTATTTAATTATCATATAGCTAAACTCCTTTCAGGAATCTATAGTGTGAAAATGCACACAACATTTGCAGTTCTGCTACATTAGTTGCTCTGTAGGTGTACTTAAAGTAAACCTAAAAAAAATAATAATTTGGCTCTGTAAAGGTATCGAATTGAACCCCATTGAATGGAAGAGTACTGGCTAACTCTCATAGGCAAGTTAATAGAGTTTAAAAAGTTGGCTTCTTTTACGCATTTTCACTAAAACTCCACACACAAGTAAAACTTTTGAACTGTTGGTAAAAAAGATAAAAAATATTCAGTATGCGGGCAAATTACCTTAAATTTAAATACTGTACAGCACACATGCATACAACTTAATAATATGAGAAAGTATTGGGCATCCACATATTTTTACATATTGGTTTAAAGCTGTTGTCTTTTCAAAAGCTGATATCTTAATTTAACTTATCAAAAACTTCAGATGCCATCATCGTGGCATCAAACATGGCTAGAAGTAATACTAAAGTCTTCCCTTTAACAGTAAAAATATTGGGTTGTTAACTGAGATGAAAAAGTGCCATCAAACAAGGTTATTACCATAATTACACATAATTACTTTTTACAAACTAATACTGTTCTACATTGACGTCAAGTTTATATGAAGGACTTGATAAAACCAGGAAGCAGATGACAAGATTTTGAACTGTATTTTCCCCTCACCCTCATACTTAAAGTTTACTAACTTAAAGTGGATGAACAAGTTCTTTATTTTTTACACAGCAATTTAACAGCTTGTTTTCAATATAGCATGCTAAAACACCCCAAAAGGAGCAAAAACTGACACTTTCCTTCAACAAAAGCTATTAAATATATATATTTACAATCAATGTGAGATCTTCCACCGAAGACAAAGATCTTAACACAAGTTCAAAACTTGTTAGGGATATATGGGCAGCACAGGGAAATGAAGCATCTTTCAAAGTCCCCATGAGAACTGATGTACAGGCTTGAAAATCATATTTACAAGTCCAGAAATTTAGCTTCCATAGTAGTGCGACTTTTCACGGTTTAAAAAGAAACAACTTGCATTGTTGTTAAGAAAGTTGCAGAAGTTCACTCTCTATACCCTGTGCGCTGGAGATGGCAGCAGTTGTAGTCCTTTTTGTTTTGGTCCTTTATATGTGTCTCGTGTCTTCCCGTTTAACGTGTTCGGCGCTCTTTTCGTGAGGTTTGGCTTTCTTGTTCTGATGTGTCTTCACGTGTTTGGCCAAGTGGTCGCTCCTCATGAACCTCTTGCAGCAGTCGGGACAGGCGAAGCGCTTCTCTCCGGTGTGTGTCCTCAGGTGCCTCTGCAGCTCGTCGGAGCGTGTGAAACTTTTCCCGCAGAAGAGCCAGTTGCACACAAACGGTCTCTCTCCAGAGTGCCAGCGAAGGTGCGCTTTTAGGTGCGACGTCTTGCCGTAAACTTTGCCGCAGCCGGGAACGTGGCACACGTGCTGCTTCTTTTTACCCGGCTCGTCGCTCGAGCTCGACGTCTGGCAGTTCGGGCAGCGACACCTGCGGCAGCGGCGCGCTGAAGCGAGAGGAGATTTGGGGTGCAGCAGAGCAGCAATCTGACTCTGATACTGTGCCAAGTCCGCGTGGCCAAGCATTAAACCCCTCTGAAGAGGAAATCGGTGAGGCGCCAAGGACGACGGGTGACTTACGGTGCTGCCTTGTTGCAAGCTCCACCACGGGATGTCCTCGGCCGGATTTGGGGACAGCTGTCTCTGCTGTTGGGGTACCAGGCCCGTGTGGCCGGTTACAAAAGCTGGCACGGCGGGTGGCATGGGCGCTGGAGCCGTGTACGTCACAGCCGGGACGTAGGTCGGCGGACACGTGGCCTGTAATGACTGCACGGAGCACGGCAGCATCTTGACAGGCGAGAAGTCGTAAGGGTACGAGGGCTCTGCCGGAGGGGTTAACGGAAGCTCATGGGGAGAGCTGTAGGAGCCTTGGAGGTGCGCGGAAAGTGGAGCTTTAGATGATAGTCCGAAAGAGGAACTGCTAGAAAGAGCAGGTTGAGGATTCCCCTCGTTACTCCACGGATGGAAAATGCGCGATGGAGAGCCCAGGGTCGCGTCGTAGGGAACCTGGATGAAGTCGGCTGGGTTGGATGCGTGGTGCTGGTGGTGGTGATGATGGTGCCCGATCCGGTTACACGTAGCTGCTAAGAGCGCCAGAGGTGAATGCTTGTTGTTCTCCGGTGAAGAGTTTGGAGTACGGTCCTGGATGATCCAAAACGTAGACATGTTATAAAGTTAGCATGTGGGGAGACAGTGAAAAATAATACTCCGCTGCGCAACTTTGCCATATGGATCTTCTGATTTAACACAATTCTTAACTAATTTTTACACAAAACGGATACAATTTGTTAAAAAGAGAGAGAGAGAGTTAAAAGACGTGTAGGCTATTTGTGTGTATATAAGGCAAAGGGAGTTCTCACAAATCGAGGAATATGATTGTAACACTGGTCAAAATTCGTGTAGCCTGTATTACTTACTATAGCGATACTATATCGCTTTAGCGGAAAAACGCAAATTTCTTTTAAGTTTTAAAACGTAACACGAACCTGCAGAAACGCCTGTAGACTGTCGTTCCTCAGCACGGCAACCGCTGCCATGGCAAAACTTTCTCTTTGCGCTCTTCCTCACAGTCTCAGGCGAAGAGTCGCAGCGCTGGGGAAACAAATGCGTGTTCCTGTTAAAAAAAAAAAAAAAAAAAAAAAGTGGAGTCCCTGCGCTTCCTCTCCTCCAGATATCCTTGGACCATCTGAGGGACTGAAGGATCACTTCTTAGGATTTGATAAGGACTTTGGTGGGCCGCCAGCCAGTCAGGAGGAAGATTTATTACTTTGAAGTTTGCCGCTGCCCAATCATCAAAGAATAGCGGCTCTTTGAGAGCGGGAAGCAAATCCTTTGAATCCACAAAGCTCCTATGGTGTGTTTGTTGGTCTGGATAAAAGGGCTGATTATTAGGGGGGATGGGCAGGGTGGAGATAAAGGCGGGACAATTAATGAAGTAATCACTATGTGGGAAATGTATATACACAAATAATTGGATTTTCTTGATCAAAGAGCCCTCTCCGCGCGGGGAGCCCGGTATTGGATGGCGGAGTCACCCGATCCCCCCATGCTGTAATTAAGGATTTGTAGCGCGGCCCGTCGCCACAATGCCCCCGTGTTATCTGCACAAATCTATTGGTACGAGGCTTGTTAGATAGCTTCATGGGGGGGAGGCGAAAGAGACGGGATAATGCGATTCAACACAAAGTTAATCAGGATTCGACCCATTTGTTTCAGCTAAGGCAGGCCATAAAAGGGAAAATCCAGGAAAAAACAATTCTTGTTAAAACTCTTAACATAGGCTATAAGATAAAAAAAAAAAAGGGCCATCCTTCAGGCTTCTTTATTTTTACTCTAATGTCAATAGAAATCATTATTTTACACATCACTTAAACTGTTATAAAAACAAACATAATATCAACTTAAGAAGTGCTCCAGCAGTTATTCACTCATCCCTAATTGAAAGCCACTGTATGGGAATTCTCCTGAACAAATGACAAATGATGCCTCAGTAGTCCACTTGTCAAGTGATTAAGGTGTCATAGTTGACTAGCTTTGCTAATTAAAGGTGTCAAAGTGTCAAAAAGCATGACATTTTTCTTTTGGCGTTTCCTTGAAAAGTTGAGCCCGAATCCCAAATGGCTCCCTATTAGACACGTAGCCGCTACCTAGGGTGTAAAAGATAGTATTTAATAGCCTATATTGAAATTATAGACATGAGGGTGCTACTTGGAATCCAGTTAAAGATACACTGTGGGAGGAGATTCAATCTTTAGTGAAAGGAAATGGTTTTCCAATCACCCACCCTCTTCTCCACCTACTTGTCTACACATCAGTTATCTAAGCAACCCAATCTCAATTGCTCCAACTGCCATGTTAACCAGTATTAAACTCACTATAATATTAATCAGTAAATGGCATTTTAGTCTATTTTGCATAAAATTCATTATGGTAGTGTTTTCAACATAGCCAGTGTTATATATCTTATTGCGCTGTGGGACTAATCCACTACTATGCACTATGCAGTTAACAATAAGGTATTATGGTAAATTAAAAAAAACTGTCAGCATACCAGGCATTGTAAATAACTAAAGGTAATGTTGAACAAAGCAGTGATAAGTACACTTAAGATCGAACTTAAAATTTGCTCATTTTGCTCTTTTACAGAGAGGAATTTAGCAATTAATAATGGTCCACATTTAAATTTTGCATTTTTGCAAGGACTCCCACTGTCCTTAAAAAGTTTTCAGTGATTGATCTGGAAGTGGATCACTACTTTTGAAGGGATTATTGTGTTTCCAGCCAAGGGGCAAGCTGGGGATTCCCACTGGGCCCAGGGCAACCTCAGCTTTCCCGCAATGGATGCCTAACATTGCATGATTTCTTTTATTGACTCTTTATCTTTTCATAAAAAGATAAAGGCATAAAACCATAATCATCAGGTGAATCATTAATTTTTAAAAAAAATTTAATTAAGGTAAAGTTACATGTAACTGATTGGCATATGTAAATGTCTTAAAACAGTCACTTAAAAGACATGTCTGGAATCAACGATTACTTGCAAAATATAGGTTAATTAGATTTTCTCATGAAAGAAACACAACCAACGGTACATTGCACTTTAAGCAATATAGTTATCTTGATCAGTCACTCCTGGCTGTTCCACAGTCTTGGTTGCAGCTAAAGGGTGACCGTGCTTTTGGGGTTGCTGCATAAAGAACTTGGAATAGTCTACTACTTGATGTCAAGATGTGCCTAGTCAGTTACCATTTTAAAATCAAATTATTTTTCATGCTTGCTTTTTGAAATTTTCCTATACATTTTATTTTTTGGTATTAGTATCATTGTTTTTTTTTTTAAATTGTGACCTGTCTGTATTTTTAGACTTTCGCTATTTCATAATTTTAGTATTATGTATAGTACTTTGAGCAACGTTGATTGCTGTAAATGTGCTTTGTAAATAAAACTTATTACAAATATTTTACTTACATCACACCCATATATGATTCTCCCCAAAACTGTTTGCACAAAGTTAGAAGCAGACTACTGCATAGGATGTCTTTGTGCACTTTAGCATTACAGTTTCCCTCCGCTGGAACTTAAGAGCCCAAACCTGTTCCAGCATGACAGTGCCCCTTGTCCCAAGCTTCATGAAGACATGGTTTGCCCAGTTTGGTGTGGAAGAACTTAAGTGACCTGCACGAAGACCTGACCTCAACCCCACTGAACACCTTTGAGATGAACTGGAACACTGACTGCACCTCAGGCCTCCTCCCCCAACAACAATACTTAACCTCACTAATGCTCTTGTGGCTGAATAGGAACAATTCCCCACAGCCACACCAAAATCTAGTGGAAAGCCTTCCTAGAAGAGTGGAGGTTATTATAACAGCAAAGGAGGATTAAGTCTGAAATGGGATGTTTAAAAAGTACATATAAGTGTGATAGTCAGGTGTTTACAATCTATTCACATTTATATACTGTCTATTTTTAAAGGGTTCTAATGATAAAATCTATTACTAAAATATTAGTTTATCCAGAATACTTCTGGAGGAAAAAAATCTCACCAGCAATCATGATAATACCAAACATTCATTAGTAAGTATTTTATTTATTCATTTTTCATTGCCAGTGTGGTACAAAACACAGCCAATAAATGAAAAGTGTGCATACAGTACAAGCACTGACCTCAAACAGCAATCAACAATGATTATGTACTGTATAAAACCAAAGTTTTATTTAACAATCTTTTCAGTGTTATTATGCCAAAACCCAGTACGGACTCAATCCCAGGACCCATTCACATATATCTTTTCCATCAGACAATGCGATACGGCTCAGTACATTACCCATAATTCTCCATGTTGTCACTATTTTCACTGCCAAGAGAGCTGTAATGTATATGAGCTGGGACATATGGGTGGAGCTAAAAAATAGTGAAGAGCATTGACTGATCAAACACGGTTGGGCAAATGTCTTGATTATGTCTATGGCTGAAATGGGTAGTCTACCAGCATAAGCAGGGTAGTGTAAGGTCTGTCTTAAGTGAAAGTTGGCTCCTTATTATCTTCAATAAACATGAAAGCATTGTCATATTTACTTGCTTGGCATTAAAATTAACTTGCTGTCTTATGCTTAACTTTCACCCTATAAGAGAAACAAATTGGCAGTGCCACATGCATTCTAATATCAAATGAGAGATTTCTGCTTTCAGTTCAAATTCATTTTTTATATGAATCTTAACTGGTATTTTAGTACTTGTTCCTATCATTTTAACAACAGAGAAACCTCCCGAGAAACTCATCCTACTTTCATAGTTAGTGTTACCAAACACGCACTCACTCAGGTTACAAATTATTCTGGGTTTGCATTTATATACTGAGCCGTGGTAGGGCATGTTGAGTGGAGAAGCCCTAGTCAAATAGATTAAATAAACTAAAAGAAAATATAGCGATAAGATTAGAAAATTAATAAAATATACAATTTCACGAAAACCAAAGTGAAAGATAAAAGAGCATGTTCTATGTACTGAATCATTTTTTACAGCAGTTGGCAAGAAAAATAATGTGATTATAAAGTAGAATAGACTAAGCCTGACATCACTTAAAACCACAGAAATCAACATGTCAGAAAGTTACACAGTAAATCTATGGTCCCATTCTTTATACCAAAGATGACATAGGTAACCACTTTAGACGATAAAGATTTGTATCATAATGCATCAGTATTTATTGTAATATATATGGTTAGGACTTGAAGATGGCAATCTGTGTGTGGAAGCAGTGAGTGAGTGAGTGAGTGAGAGAGAGAGAGAGAGAGAGAGAGAGAGAGAGAGAGAAACATTAATTAATCATGATGAGAAATGTTCAATACATGGTTTTATTTAAATTACATAAGCATTCGTTTAAACTGCATCTAAAGCACACACAGTGAATAACACATTTTACTGATATGCACTACTTGGTTATAACTTTGTAGATTAGAAAAATGACATTTAGCTTTCTTTTTGGGTCTCTCACTTGAAAGGTCCAAGTGAATAAATTGTCTTTTTATGTTCTATGAACAGACTGCAGAAAAAAAAAAAAAAGGAAAAATTGGTTCCACATCTGTCTTACACACAAGAAAGGGAGCATGGGAAAGAGAGAGCCAGAACAGGAAAGATGGAAAGAAAGAAATGAGAGAAGTGAGAGAGAGAGAGAGAGAAATGCTCGGGGCTACTGGGTACTTGAGCCGCCGTAATAGTGTCTCGTATGAGAAAACATCTGTGAATTTCCTCAGTGATCTACAACAAAGTCTAACTCAGAGCAGTCACTCAGTGAGCCTTTGAAGTCTCTGCCTGACAGAAAGCTGCCATTGTACTCAGGCCCCAGTGCACTGCTCTGCACTCCTGACTCTCCAACATTTTCCCCTGAAATCTGATATGGCTGGCCCTCTTCAAGCTGCCAGGCAAAAGCTTGGCTGCACGTTTAAAGGTCAAACCCAGACAGACCTGGGGTCATGAGAGGAGGGACAGGTCATGATCCAAACAGCATCCACGGCTACGTGTGTGGCACCATGACTGTGGTCTGCGAAGAGCTGCCAGTGCGGGGTAATTGGTAAGACCACGTTCGAAGTGGATCACATTCGAAGTTGCTTTATTAATTACACTTAATTAACTCTTGCAGCATCTCCATTAACTGGTAAAATTAAATTGCTCCTGATAAACATTTTTGGATAAAAGAACCTAAAAATTACAGTAGAACATGACAGGATTTAAAAAAAAAAAAAAAAAAAAGTCCACAAGGCAAATCAGACGATTATATGAAAGTGCTCATCCAAGTATGTTGTTGTTTGAATAGTCACAGCTCATTCTGTTCATTTGTGTTTTCTGAAACAGGATAGACTTCAGGACAGAGGACATTGCACTTTGTGGTTTATTGGCAACATTATAATCTGCATTTGTCTTAGTCAATTCAAACCAGAGAAAAAAGAGCGACTGTTGAGGGAATGACTGCATATAAGCTGATATAAGTGATGGGAACTTTCCCAAATGTTCCACAATATCACACACAGACACACTACAACTATAAATGGACAAAAGTATGAAATGTGTATTCTCTAATAAAAAAAAAATAAATAAAAATGCAATTGTTGGCAAGATGCTGTTGTATAAGAAGATTAAACTAGTTTGGGATATGCTGGTATTGGAAAATAAATCAGCTTTGGGGTAATAATGCCCCTGCTACAAAGGACTAAGATTGTGATTTCCAGTAGGCTTTCTGATTTGCAATACTTAAATTTGGCCATGCATATTTCTGGGTAATATAAAAAGATAGGTAGGTAAGGTAGATAGATCAGTAGGAGGTCCCTCGTCTGAAAAGCAGATAATGGAAGAGACTACATTTCCATTATTAGTCTGATTCATCCACACTTGAGCACTAGCAGCACTGTGTGAAAGTGCTCCACTGAGTATGTTATTGCAGCCAGGCAGGACAGACACAGTAGAGCTGAACCTCGAGAGGTGCTGCTCTAGCTCGAGGTGTTTCTCGAAGGCTGCTCCTCCCAACTGTGAGCAACAGATTTGTTTCTTTGCTTCCTGAATCTAAAAAGGGCCTGAGCCATCCTTGTTGTGCACACCCAGCTCACATTTACTCAATGGCAGCTGCTCACTCCATCTGGGAAGGCTTCAGCAAGGCCAAACAAAACAGGTTACACCTTCGGCCATGCCAAGTGCTATAGCCTCCTTCAATCGGTACAAACAACGGGGGCTAATCACAATTTCATGCTCTGATTTGCTCCACAATTCCCTCCAAACCCCGCAGGCCCAGAAATGTTAAATAAGCTCACTTTCCGAAGAGACAGAATACATGCTCACCCATATGGTCATATGGATTACTACACTATAGTACTGATAGTTAAGCACTGATGCCTTCTAGTATATGGTGTGTTTCCATGTAAAATACAAATTTAATATGATACAATATGGTGGTATTACATAAATAAGCTATGACTGAATATATGCTTAAGGTGTCCATTTGAAAGTGATTAAAACATTATATAATTGCAATTACTGAAAACATAAATGACACAGTGTGTGTTAGCCATACAGATGTTTGGCAGTATATAATGAAACAAAGCTGTGCATTAAAATGTAAGAGAATTAAGCATGGCTAATTAAGCGTTTGATCTCTCGCCAGGCTTTCACTGTTGAGCAGGGTTGCCAGGTCACAGCAAAAGTTCCAGACTAGCAACATGTTAAAAACTGCAACAAAAGACCTGAAACTATCCCAAGACATCATTAGGTCTTATGCTCATAAGACATCATAAGTCTTGTGTCTTAATTTACAATTTTCCACTGGCAACCTTGTTTCAAAACTTGCATACTGAAACTGGCAACCCTGCTGTCACTCAGCTGTAGCTCACACATGCCTTTGAATACTGCCTTCTCCACTACTGAGCAGAATCTCAAATCTGCAACTATCAACTTCCTGCTGTGAAATCGCCGCTGTGATTTCTTTAAATACCTTGGTAATTCTGTCTATAAGAATCAGCAATATGTAGGATGAATTTTACACTTTATTATGTAGTCTGTTGAATGCATCGTTTGATATGCGGCCCTTCTGAATCGAGAGCCTCTTATCAAATTAAATGATAGTTTATTTCATAGATCTAGTTTGGGAAATCCTATACTGTATTGCGGCATCAGGTAGATAATCAGTAAGCTATTCCTTAAAAGACATGAAGCAGTGCTTAAGTATAAGGCACAAACTCTTTGGGGATCTTTTTTATATTCCTTTTTGTATTCACACAGTGGTCATGCAAATGTGGGTAATTCAGTGGCACATAGAAAGCCCTCAACAAATTGCAGGTGTTAGAAAGCAGAAACAAAGGCCACTACAACCCCTAATGGCATCTCCCATCATTAGCAACTCTTTGATGTGCATACTCCACTCTGTCTTTTATCTCCTTCCCTTTCTCTCACTCACTCACTCACTCTCTCTTTCTCTGTCTTCATTAATGTACTCTATAGGGAAGGTGCTTCGACACAGACACCCCCCCATACACACACACACACACGCGCACACACACGCACACAAACCTGACATCTGTCGGCCTGACATATATGTCCTTCACTTAGGCATCACCACAAAGGGTTAAAAATGAATATATCTTAATCTACCTGCTTATTCACTGCTCAAGAGAGATAGCACAGATGTGCTGCAAGGACGACTTGCACAAAGTGTAAGCCTTAATGCTAAGTGCAATCATATGTGTGTGAATGTGGAGCATAGTATTAGGTAGAAGCTTTGTAAAGAACGTATTAACAGCTACTCTGCACACACACACACACACACACACACACACACACGCACACACACATATA
>JAOVYU010000060.1:15973482-15988499 GCA_025674565.1 Synodontis membranacea | reverse complement strand
ATATGTATCTGGAGTAATAAGGTAGTTAGTTTTTAAACTGTTGCAAATCAGCAACGCCTGCCTTGAGAGGGTTAAGCAAATGAAGCACTGCCCCACTACTAATCAATGAGGAATTCATCTTCGGTAAATTCTTAGTTGTCTGCTTCTTGTAAGTCCATTGGAGCACATCTTTCTCCAGTTGATCCAAACAATCTTTACATAATCACATTGTCAGTGAACACAAAATGGACAAGAAAATAGATATTTAGCCATTAATAAAAAAACAGAAAGTCTCTATCGACAGAATCTGATATCAGTAAGAACTCATATCTTAAATCTTAACTTTTTAAGGGCTGAGAGGTACCTGCCTGATGAATAGTCTGGTTTAAAGAGCAGGAATAAACCGGATATTAGATATTCAAGACAGTTAATGAAGACAGGTACACTGTTGCTCAATAGAGTAACAGAAAGAGGTAGCATGTGAGAGAGAGAAGGAAAGTGATGATAGAGGGGAGAGAGGGAGGGAGTTCTGCCTGTAGAACACAAAGTGGGTGTATCAGCTGTCAGAAGGCTGTCAGAATGAGCTCCAGATGTGCCCCAAAGAAGACGGAGAGTGCTATGATGAGAATCCATGCACTGTAGCAAACTAAGCCTGCTAACACCCTTTTTAAAATACATTTACATCCCGTTGATAAAGACCAACCCCAGAATAATGGATCACAAAATCTCTGAAAACATTGGGATGTACATTTGTTGTTCATTCTTTCAGTGAATTCCAACTGTGTTTGCAAGTATGCATGCATCTTCTCATCATTCTTACGGGTTCGCTAGCTCCAAGAGATTATCAAGAATAATGTCAAAGTGATTAGCAAAAGGTACCCCAAATAAATCCAAAAAGCAAAGAGAAACAATATCATTGGAAAAAAAGAAAGCTTATGACTGCAAAAATTCAGTTCACACAACTTAGCGTTAAAATTTGTTAGTTTAGGTCACTCACAAACGCGAGTGCGAAAAAAACCCAAAAATGTCCAGTGAGTTCAAAGGGAATACAGCCAGATTGGTTTGAGTTAACTGGAAGGCTATGATAACTTATAACCACTAAACACTTATTACATCCATGTTGAAAATACATGCAACACAGAAAGCACGACAGGTAAATCCTTAAAGGTCCACTATGTAGGATTCAGTTGAATGCAGCCACCTGAATGCCACTCTACCCCTCCCTTTCCAAGCATGTATTTTAGCATACGGTGGCCATCATATGCCTGTACTTCCAAGTACTTACATTCATACTCCCTTGCTTTTCCCATGCTAAATATTAAGTATTATCCATTTTTCAACACTGAAACTTAATCAGCACCAGCAAACAATGATTCCTCTTCTTTCTTCTTCTTTGTTGTCCTTCCAGTGCTTCCTTCTGGACTCCTGCTGCCACTTGTAAAAACATGCAACATGGAAAACTCTCTCTCGAAGTACTGTGATGGTGCAAAATGGCTGTGGAAGAGGACGTGCACCAAATGCAGCTATAAAGGGCTCATTGCAAGCTCACGAAAAAAACCACAGTGATTTCTAGTTACAGGTGATTAAACTAACGAGAACATGGATATGAATACTAGATTCCATTTCTGCTAATAGATCGTACATAGTGAACCTTTAAGGCAGCTGCGCTACAACAGTTTCCACTCCTGACAGCCAAGAATAGGAACCTGAAACTACACTGGGCACTCCAACTGGACAGTTAGAAAAAATGCTTTTCCAATCTTCAACTGATATCTGTTTGGCAGCAAGCCTGTCCACAAATCAGTCCACTCTAATTCACAAGCTCCACTTCTGCTTTACATTATTCCATCCAGTAGGAGGTAAAAATGACAAGAAGCATAAAATGTACCTGTAAATCTCTTTCCCATATATCTTATAATGAGTACCAAGCATTCTTATCAGCTTTTTCGCTGCATACTTCAGAGCAGCAGGTTAGTTTCTTTTCTGTCTCCCTTTCTGCACCATAATTGCCCCTGTCACTCTTATCACCGTCTCACTCTTGACATGCATGTTTACCACCAGCATAATCTTCAAAAAGCATGTTAACATAAGGAGCTCAGCTTTCATAACCCATAAAGTCTGATCCTGTTTACTACAGAAAAAGACTTCTGAAGGAGAGTGAGGGCTCTGATCATATCTCAGACAGTGCTCACAGTTTGTCTGTGTGTGAATATTTTACATGTATCAGAGGGTGCAGCCTTAATAAGGTTTTAATATATGGGATTAGGCAAGAAGTGTGGATGTGGATGCGGAGCTCAGGTGGTTTATGAGCAGTGACACTGAGCTGATTAACCCTGTGTTTATATTCCCAGCAGGAGGACATGACAACTGCAACACAGAGTGTCACTCAGAAAGAGCGAGATGCATGTACATGTGAGTGTGTGTACATAAGTGTTGTAAATTCTCAGGGAAAAAAAAAGTCCCCTCTGCAGGAACCTAGCTAATGCATCAGGATCCTTTCTTGACTTAAGTCCATCCTCAGTTCAAATACATGCACTGCCTCAGTGGGTGATGGAGATTTGTGTCTGCATTTTGGTGACTTACTTGGTGAGGTCTGATTGTTCTTGGGTCCGGTTGTTCCTCATGTGTTACTGTGTTAGTGTGTGTGAGTGAGCTGAGGTTCAGGACCAGCCGGGTGTGAGGACTCTTCTCTCTGCTCACTTCTTGGCATTGCAGGGCTTTGCAGTGATAGGACTGGGGGTCGCAGTGTTTTACATGAAGCCAATATTTAATGGATCTTTTCTGAATTTTGAGCAATAGTGGGAATCGGCCTAATTCAGCTCTGCAGCTGTTGCATGCTGTGTGTCTGTGAACTTGTAGAATGGGTTTACAGAACCGTGTGAGTGAAATTTCAACTGGGTGTTTGTCCCATTGTGTGAAATTTTGGTTTCACCAAAATTCTCTCTCTCTCTCTCTCTCTCTCTCTCTCTCTCGCACACACACACTTTGCATACACAGCTGGGCTGAGATATAAGAAGAGGAGACACTTAATTCCCAACAAACAGAGAAAAGTGGTTCCGGGTCTCTGGCCCTGAACTAAAGCACTTATAATTTAGTGAGGTCAGTGAGAGATTTTGACACTGTGTGTGTGAGTGAAAGTGCATGAGTATGAGCATACAATGTGCTTGTGTATATCCCCAGGGGCAACAACAGCAGGATGAGAGGCAGGAAGAGAACTGAGCTCCCGACATCTGGCTCTGCATGCTCCCTGGACTCCTCAAAGACTCTGTCACACACATGCGCGCACACACACACACACACACACACACACACACACACACACACTGATCTATTCCCATCAAAGCTTGTCCTGCCATAACGTATACGTGCATGTTCACATGCGCACACCCATACACAATTCCCAACACAGCAATTCTAGAAACAATATGTGCACTTGACTGTGTGTTTTTCTAATAGTGACTTCAAGACAGGCCCAAGCTCAGGGAATGCTTCCATTTAAGCGATGGTGTGCACACTCAATCAGAGTGTGTGTGTGTGTGTTCAACAGAAGCTCTCTATGTCCATTCACCAATCACTTTAGACTTATATGAAGGGAAAAAAATATGGATATATAATGTTTTTCCAAAAACAAGAATGTAATCCAGTCAAAATTAGAAGCAACTAAACTGGGATATCACCTTCTAATTAATTTCTACCTAATTGAAAGACTGGAATGGTTTTAGTGCTATTAAAGTTAGTATTTAGTTTAAAGCTATTGTACCACAATTTTTTTTGCTTCACAGGGTCAAAGTTCATTTGAACACCAATGTTAACTGTACATTTTATGTTGTATAGTCAATTCCTCAAGTTCTCTTTATTTTTATTTATATATATTTTTTGTATTTCTCTTCATGTATTTGTATTGTAGTTACCATTGGATCCTGAGCTGCACAGCACCTTTTTTCAACCAAATACAACCAAAATTCTCCATTATTATTATTATTATTATTTTTAATAAATGGTTGCACATATGACACAGAATGCGTAACCACTTAGCCACCCAGATTACCATTAGTTTCTGCTGATGCCAGACTTCAGCAGGTACCAAAAACTATACTACTGGAGACCTTTAGTAGTAGATGCAATGGGAAAAGTATACTGTGAAATGCCACAAAGGTCATGTTGAAGAACTAAATGGAAGTACCATGAACAACAAACATATACCAGGAGTATGTATTTGTTGTATGCCACTACAAGCATGGACAATCCAACCACAATTTTTTCAATTAATTACTTGTGTAAAAATCTGCAATTTAAACTTACTACTTGTGTAAAAACTGCCCTTTGGAGCGGCATCTGATACAAAATTCTATTAAAAGTTATTTCTTTACTAAATACAGGTTGCTAAAATGTCAGGCAGTAGGTTTAGTTATTCTTTGACACTCATGTCTGACCATGCAGTGAAATTCATTACATCACATAAACTAATAGTTCCTAATCAACAAAATAGTACCAGGAGCAAAAATGTTCTTAGTATTCAAATCAGTCCTTGTTCAACCATGTAATACCGGAGAAAGCGGTTCTGTTTCTGACCCTGACCTAAAGCATATGTAATTCTGTAGCATTCAGTATGTGTGTAAGATGAATAAAATTCTGATCTCTCTCTCTCTCTCTCTCTCTCTCTCTCTCTCTCTGTCAGTTCACAGAGCAACAGAATGTGTTACATATTCATGGTGTGCTGGTTGAAGAGTATTAAACAAGCTGGCTGTGCTGGGATATCTTCATCCACAGAATCCTACTCTTTAATCATAGCCAGGGGACCCGAGGCCAGACTTCCAGCCTGCAATGAAGCCATTACTATTCTGAATTACTTCAAAATATCCACACCATTATCACATATTTTAGAATATAATTAGGGCAACTGTCATAGTATACAATAAAGGTAAAAGAAGAGCACATAGGAGAGAGGAGAGATGGAGAACATGTCAAACAAGTGTTGGAGCACAGAGATGAGTGTGGTCACCTGCTCTGCCTCCTACAGAATTAGCCAGTATCTCAGCGAGGCGTGCCGGGGTGAGCTGACAGTAATCCAGCACCCACTGCAGTGCCGTCGCTGTGCTACATTATCATAGATAATCCCATAATCCCCAGCACATTGCTAATCTCAATCCCACCCCCTCTCTTCCTTCACACACTAATCATACTAATGATGGACCCCCGTCTCCCCTGGCAACCATCACTATGTGACACTGCCCCCCCCCACTCTGCCTCAATCGTATGCATGTGCTCACGCGCACACGCACACACACACACGCACACACACACACACACACACACACACACACACACACACACACACACACACACACACACACACACACACACCTCCCATGAAGCTCTCATTAATGGGATTCATAGCTCAGGGCCAAACAAAAACCAAACATATGTTCAGCAAATGAGTGCGTGTGAAAAGGTTTATAAACCCTTGTGAAGACCTAATGTCCTTGCAAGGATAGCCAGATCTGACAAATTTGGATAGTCCTCACAGGGTTGTTCTTTGTTTTTGTTTTTTTTCCAAACCAAAAATCGGTGTCAACATAGCTATATGAGTCTTTCAGCGTGAAATTTGCTTTGCTTTCTAAGCTACAAAGAGACAGACCTCTCCACACTAGCTTGACCCAGGCTATTAACTGCAACCGTGCACTTACAGGACATACGTGTGTATATTATTAAAGAAAGAATGCATGAGGATAGGAGATGAGACAGAGAAAAACAGATACAGAAATTTTCTGTACTAAGGATTTTAAAGGATCCATTTTCAAGAGCGAGATACTGATTCTCTGGGTAGGTGATTACCTGCCACTGTTTATCTACGTGTGTGTGTGTGTGTGTGTGTGTGTGTACGTTTTTTTTTTTTTTACAGCTCTGTGTATGTGCCTACAGTCTACCAATCTGGGACAATAATTATACATTACCATCAATGTTCAGGCTTCGTCCCATTCATGGTTGCACCTTTACTTTCATATTTTTACCACGAAAGTCATTACACAGGATGTGATGTATAACAAGTCCCTCATACAATTTGTTTGTGGAATTAACATCCCAACACTTCTCTATTTACATCACATTATCAGGCTTTGCCTTTGATGGCTCATAAGTGGCTGCATCCTGTACTGCGCTGACTGTGCCACTCACCTGATTTCATTTTCTGCACTAATGGCCAAAAGCTCCTTCATTTCTGAAACACTCCAATTTCCAGTTCATTTCTTGTTTTTTTTTTTCCTTTTGTCTGCTCGTACATTTTCCTCCTCTTTTCACTCCAGTGAGCTAGAGTTTTAAAGCAGCACTGCAGGACAAGTCATCCTGGCATCATAGTGACTTTTATTCACACATGGTTTCTAGTTATTGTACTAAAGCCATAATGTCAGTGACAATGACAAGTGACAAAGTGACAGCATAACAAAAAAAACTTTTAGATTGAGATGTCCTCAATTCTTTGGTTTCAGTTGACAAACCCAAATGATTGGCTCTTTCCTCTGACCACTTATATGGCATGTGTTGTCTGATGTTTCTTCGGTTCTCCACTCACAACTTTAGTTCTTACCTGCAAGTAGTTGTCTTCACCCAAAAATGGAAGAGAAAACTAGTGGTTTAACTTTATCCTGTCAAACATGACCCCTTATTAAATAGGTATTGAGAAACTAAAAAGAAACTTGGAAGGAAGTAACAGAGACTGTTAATGCGCCTGAGTGTATATAGCTAGTACAGTTAGGTTTCTTTGGTAATATGCCAACAAAAGTAGCACGTTTGGGGAAGAAGCACACAAGGATGTGATGGTCAGGTGTCCACAAACTTTTTTTTTGCCATATAGTGTATATACAGCTACTACCAAAAAATGCTGGAGAGTGTATGCCTACAAGCAACAACAGTGCAGGTCATTATACACCCACGAGAGACAAAGTACAACATTTGAGTCTCATCCTAACCAATTTGCTTATTCAATCTTCCTGGTTTCAACTGTGTTCACATTTACTGTTGGATCCCTACATAAAGGTACACGTGTGAAAAGGGCTTGTGTGTGTGTGTATGTAACTTCAGGTATCCTGTCTGAGTATTGCCTGTGTGTCATTCTTTTGTGTTTGTGTCTGGAAGACCTGACCTTGTTTGTGATGTGTTGCTCTGTCTCCCTCTCCGCTAGTCTTCACTACAGACACGTCAGCTGTGCTTTTCCCTTTACTGTCAACTTCGCGCCGTCTGTCACCACTGACAGAGACAACCTTAAAAAGAAGGATGGAAATATACACAAACACATCCCCACAGTCTCAAGAAGTAAGAAAATGCAAGAAGAAATTTACTGAATTAAACAAACATGCACAAAAATTAAACGGTAGCGGGCGCAGAGCTTTAATGACCGAGTTCACTGTTCTGGCAGATATATTTATTAGCACCCATTAGCAATGTATTTTGCCAAGGTAATTGCTAATGCACAGATGCCGGATTTCTTTCTTTTAACTCGTGCACGCCGGATTTCTTTTTTTAAACTCACACGCTCTCTCCCAGGGTGAGTACGCTTTCCGTCTCAGTGGCTTAATTGTAATGCTGGAAATAACGAAGGCAGACTTCCTCACATATTTAATTTTTATCTTTGAATAAAAGAGCTATAGGAAAGTATTAATCTGCTTAACATTTCTAAGTACATCCTCCAAAGGATTTTGCT
This sequence comes from Synodontis membranacea, assembly GCA_025674565.1. Taxonomy (NCBI): domain Eukaryota; kingdom Metazoa; phylum Chordata; class Actinopteri; order Siluriformes; family Mochokidae; genus Synodontis; species Synodontis membranacea. The sequence goes on along the minus strand of JAOVYU010000060.1, from coordinate 15,980,824 downwards.
TTTTTAATCTTACATATGCTCAGCAGAGTTACTGGCAAAAACTGTACGTTTTCTTCATCTCATCCTTTCAACATCAAATGGTGAGCAGCAAAAATTGGATCAGACTTCAAAGCCAGGCAATGTGCTCCAAGTCACAGAGTGGCTCCTCTATTTCACATATTGAATTCGAGCAGGATATCAAAGTGCTAGCAAAGAACCTGAGGTCTTTACTAAAAAAGGGCCCTAACATCTGTAGAGAGAGACGCGCAAAGACAAATCACCTCAGGGAGAAGCTAGCATTTACTCTCCAGCACGGATTTCCAGCCTTTTGATTCACTCCTTCCTTGTACCTCCCTTCCTCTCTCGCTCATTCTCTCTCCCTCTGTGCTTAGATGGGAGTCAAGAATGAGGGAACTTTCTCTTTTCGCCTCCGTCTGTCTCTCACAACTCAAAAAGGGCATCACTCTTTGAAAGCGTTGTGCTTAAATTCAGATTGGCAAGTGCTAAACTCAGATCAATGCCCTGAACATGAAACACCTCACAATAATAAAGTATTCAGTTCTGACCTTGTCCTTATGGGTTTGACAATCAGAGCCTCTTCTCTGAGATGTGTCTTCCCTGGGGAGAAAAGAAAACAATAGATCAGAATTTCAACTTTCATTTCCCGATGTTTATGTAGAACATTTTGTTTAAACACACCCACTTTTCAAGTTATCAAAAATACTGCAACACGTGATTGACAGGTGTTTCTTGTCGCCCATGTATGTCCTGTTAGATTGACTGTTTAAACAATTGATTGCTCTGAATGTCTACTCTTGGCTTGAGCCCTGAACCCGTGAAGACTGTATTTGTTATTAAAAATAGTAAACCAACATGAAGATCAGAGAGCTGTCTATGGGAGAAAAGCAAGCCATTTTGAAGCTGAGAAAGGCACGAAAAAATATATCAGAGCCATTGTATGAACACTGGTATAACAACTTGGAAAACCACTGGTGCATTAACAACCAGAGATGGAACAGGTCAACAGGAAAACGACAGCAGCCGAGAACAGAAACATTGTGAAAGCCACGAAGAAAACAACTGCTAGTGACACAAACACAGGGCACAGGGCACACAGTGGTGTAAGCATCACAATTCACTGTTTGAAGATGACTTTGAGAGCAGGAATATACCACATAGGCCATACCACAAGATGCAAACCACTCATCAGCAGTAAGTATCAGAAGGCCAGATTGGAATTTGCAAGGAGCTACAGAGATGAACCGCAAAAGATTTTGAACCATGAATAACCTCTCTACCAAGTGATGGATAGAAAGATAGAAAGGATCCGATCCTGATTGAAAACGTATGAGCTCATCGCACAGACAAGCCTGGTGGAGGTAGTGTCATAACTTGGGCTTGGATGGCTCTTTCTGGAATGGGCTTGCTAATCTTTATTGATTATGTAACTCCTGATGGTATGAATGAATTCAGAAGTCTACGGAAACACTGTTGGCCAATTTACAATTTGCATCCAGTCTAATTGGGAGGAACTTCATCATGCTGTAAGTACATAAATGCTTTTTTTCATTATCTGTACTTCCATTATCTGTACTCTGTACGACAAGAGAATTAATTCTTGTCGCAATTTATGACTTACTCTACTACATGTGAAAGTATTGCAAATATTGCAATGTTGACTCCACTACATTTCTATAAAGGTTCATGTTACTCATTACATTTAGCACAGCTTTTAAATCAGAGGATGAATTTTCTTTTCTTTTCTTTTCTAAAATGAAATAGACCTTATGCTGTGTTCATCACTGTAGTGTAGTAAGTGGTAATGGAAAAAAAAAAAAAAGACAATTCCTCACCGGAGAAACCATGGCCTGAATCTGAATATCTGAAGTCCAGGAAAGATATTTTGGAAATGCAGAAAGATTCATATCATTTTAAATGTTTGCTCTATTTACCATGAACAAACTTTATCACTGCCTACAAAAATCGGCTGTCCGTGAGAAAGAATGTCGAGCTATGTAAACATTTGTTTAATTCCAGATAAACCTGTAGCTTGTAGCAGTGTATGCTATGGTTGGTCAAAGGACTTTTAATGGATTTTTATGGATTTCCCCACCGAGATGTCGTATTGGGACTGGGTCCTGTGTGAATCCACTGTGACGCATTCTAATAACTAGCAAAAATGCCAAATTACATACTAAAGTCCTTACAGAAATATATGTTTCAGAGTCTTTAGGTTCTGTAAATGCATTGTGGCAATAAAACAACAATGCATTGACATTAAAAAGAAAATGCTGAAAACATTAAACATTACAAAGTACTTTTGAGTACTTAAATATTTTTATTAGCAAATATTCCAGTACTTTAAATTTAACTTTAAGTAAAAACTTTCACTTACGGTGGAGTAATATTTGACCAGGAGTTATATTTTGACTCAAGAAATGGGGTTATGTACTTCATATATAACTCTTGCAGCAAGACAATGATCTAAAACACACTGCCAACACAACAAAGGACCTTATCAGGGTAAAAAAGCAAAAGGTTTTTGACTAGCCACCATACCTTAACCCCACTGAACAGCATTTCACCTCCTGAAGAGGAGACTGAGGGAGAAACCCCCAAAACAAGCAACAACTGAAAGAAACTCCAGCAACAATCTGGTGATGCCACTGGGTCACCAGCTTGATGCTGTTATTGCAAGGAAGGGAAATGTAACCAAATATAATGTTTTTAATTTAACACTATATGTTCCAATATGTTTTCTCACCTAAAAATTGGGTGGTCTGCTACCAAAGGTGTCGAATTCTAGGTGTCGAGTTGTCTATGTAAGGCCACTTTTAAGACATCCAGGCAATAAAATGTATAAAATGCTTATTAAAATCAATTTACTGTTCAAGGAAAACCACATTTGCTTTATTTATTTGTTTAACATATCTAGATCAGGAGTATCAGGAAATAAAAGCTGAAATACTGAAATCTATTGTCTCATTTATCTTTTGATTTCAAACCCAAATGGTTTAGACAGTAGGAAAAGCCTTGCATATAAAATAGCCTTGCTGTTCCGATACTTTTGGAGGGGTGTGTATAAGACACATTTTTATATATAAATAGAGATAGACTATATATAAAAATATATATATAAATATATATATAAAGCAAAAACTCACAACCAGGAGTGAAAAGATTGCTCAGATCTCCAGCACAAGACTAACCAAGAAAATAAAAATAAGCATGTACACTAGCTAATGAATCATCCAAAAGGAAAATGGGCAGCTGATGTCGAAATAAATCTATATGGATCCTCTCCAGAAATGATTAAACAGAATAGTAAAGTTTTACCACTGAGAATTAGGATGTAAACAAGCTCACAAAAATCCCTCCAGAAAAAACACACATGAATGTGCACACACACACATACAGAGAGAGAGAGAGAGAGAGAGAGAGAGAGAGAGAGAGAGAGCGCAAAAGTGTAAAAAAAAAAAAAAAAAGACATTAAATGTTGGAGGGGAAAATTTTTTTTAATCCAAATAATGACTTCAAAACAATTGCAGGGACCAAAAAGAACCTGATTTTTAAACTTCATTGAAGTGAAACACTTCTGACGAAAAGAAGAACCACACGCAGTAACACACACTAGCCATCTCAGTCATCTCAGACTTCAGTTCCAGGTCACTTGTAATCCCCAGATTACAGATTTTATTCCATAGTTTGCAGGTCTCAGTGTTTGAACACCCACATAATTTGTCATTTGGAGCCACTGTGAAGTCTCTTTTCTTTCAAAAGCTCTTTTCTCAAAGTCTCGAGACAGTGACTAAGCAGATCTTCTCCTTCTATACAGCAATTTCTCTGCCTTGATCCAACTGCTCATATCTTGATATTTATGTGATGATTATCTGTTTATTAATTACTTGCTAATTGTTGTTGCACTCTGAACAGTAGCCTTCAGTTTAAGAAAACTTATTATTAGCAATATATTATGTTTATTAATTTTATACTACAATCTGTGCTTGTTTTATTAAAGACTGATAATAACTGTAGAGTGGACTCTATAAAAACTATTCCTGACTTCAGAACAGACATCATTTTCTACCTTTTATTGGTAGAAAAACAAAATTTTTTGTGGGATTATTTCATAATTAGAGATTAGGATGGAGGTGGATTTAAAGAAACCTGGCCACATACTGTGTAGGGACATGATAACTAATGACATTGTGGAGTTATTTGTTTTATATATGAATATTTGTATCTTTATTGGATTGGAATTCTTTTTAGCTATAACTAAGAAAAAAAGAAAGGAAATACAAAGTAGTGTGTGGGGTACATGTTTGAGAGTGACAGAGAGAGAGAGTGACAGAGAGAGAGAGAGTGACAGAGAGAGAGAGAGAGAGAGAGAGAGAGAATGTAAACAGTGCTGAATGTTGCTTTGTCAAGAATCACCACAGGCACGCCAGCACTGACCTACAGAGTTCTTTTATGTTTAAAAGCTAATACTACTAACTAACTAACTAACTAACTAACGCACACACTCACAGGGTTATTAAGACAAAAAAAAGACATATGCAGACATCCACAAACACTAAAGATGGCTGTGTGAACCTTGTTGTAAGAAACAAATACCTTAAACAGGGACATGCAAATTACTTACTTACTTACTTACTCTCTCTCACACACACACAAACACACACACACGCGCGCACACGCGCACACACACACGCGCGCACACGCGCACACACACACACACACACACACCCCTACCTGGTTGAGTTAGAAGCAGGTGAAGTTTGCCGGATGCTCTGTCGGTACTCTTTTCTGACTCTGTGTCCTCTGTATGCTGAGACAAATTTCAACAGTAGCCACTGAAACATGCTGAAACATTTTGCTGCCTAGTTTGTTTCATAAAAGCAATTTTATGAAATAAGAATTCAAGTTTCAATTTTTCATTCAAACAAACAAACTGGTGCTAACTTGGAAATTCTCCTTGGCATTAAAACCCACACCCAAATCATGCACTGATGATTATAATCAAATATCAGTAATTACTTCAGAACATAATTACTTTATGAATTACAAATTAACTGAAGAGAGAAACAACCCAAAACTGAATATACATGAAAGAGAAGCAGCTGGACTAAAAATTCACAAACATTCATATATTCTGGTTTAAATGGGGTTCAGCAATTAAAATTGAGAGTATTCCATTTTAAGCTGAGCAAAGTCCGGTGAGGAGTAACCAAGCCAAACACAGTCAGCACTGAGAGTTTTAAATTCAGGCACGTACATACAAAGAGCGAAGGAAGCATGGAGGAAGAGAATATGCAATGACACATACCGGGGTGGTGATTAATTTATGCGCTTTGAGTATGCAATGTTCGCATGTGAAAGGTCTGTGTTAAACATGGTACAGCAACCCAACTCAAAGACCTGCATGTAACAATGTGAACGTGCTGGACTGATATCACAGGAGTTCAAGGCCTTGAAAACTTCCAACCCCCAGGACAAAACAATACAAAACGCACACTAGCATGCCCTCACGCATACTGAGGGACCACATCAACTAGAAAACGTCAGCTGGCTTTTCTCAGAGCTACAGATCTGTTCATCTGGTCTATTTACAAGTGGCTTTAATATTGGGCACATGGAGGGCTGGGAGAAAGTGAGGAAGAGAGAGAGAGAGAGAGAGAGAGAGAGTGATAAAGGCAGAGAGAAAGAGAGAAAGAGAAAGAGAGAGAGAGAAAGAGAGGCGCAAAAGCCTCTGTGCCAAGAAGGAGGTGAGCAGCACTTGAAGAGAAGAGAGCAGAACAATGGCATCTCTCCTCCCTGTCCCTCCCTCTCTCCTGCCTCCCTCGGTACCCTGCTCCCGCCCTCTCCCTCCCTCCACATGTCCTCAAAGGAGTAGTGGAGTAAGGGAGGGGGCACCCCAAGAAGGTTAATATGCCCGCTTTGATCTCTGCCAGGCCACAGTGAGTAAGAATTCATTTACATTTCAGATGAAAAGGTTGACAGTATAAAAAGGCATCTTGTTTCTGGTATGTGAGAGGGCTGTAATAGGCCGGGAATTTGAGAGAGGAAGTGGCAAGGAAACAGAAGGGGATAAACCACCACCTCCTCCCCCTTTCCCCTTCTCCTCTCCTCCACTGCCTACACTGGGAAAGAGATGAAAGAAAAGAAAGGATCTCAATATGCACCGCTCCACTGAAACATGGGGACCAAATGCTGAGGCCCAAACTCTCAAACTTTTATTCTCTGTATCATTATTAATTCATTATCTCCAAGGGTTTTATTTGTCAAAAATAAGGGGACTTGGTGGAAATAGCCTAGTTTTAAGAATTTGTTTTTTAAGAATCATATGAGTAGATGCACAATCCACCCAGAATCTTTTTAAAAAGGAGGATCTGTGGTTGAGCTTCGGCTACTCAGAGCTGAGATCATTACCTGACTGAATCTGCACCGCTGCATTCTCCCGATCCTGCTTAATCCTCTTCACATGTTGACGGGCTAAATAACCCCTCCATGCTACACAGAAAGAGAAGAAAGTAAACGAGAGGGAGTGAGAGTGTTCTTTTCCACTGGACAACATGGTACACAGCACATTAGGGTTACAAATCCAAATCCAGAACTGTCCACACCTTAACTGAGTATCTGTGTCCATCTTCCATTACATAACAGTACATGTAAAAGTAGAAGCAGTTCTCTGCAGATGGGTACAAGCAGTCATCTAATTCAATACTCCATATATATCCACCTAATTTAATTGGTAATACCTTCTTCCTTCTAAAAACTTCTGTTTTGTTTTTTTAAGGACATGAAATAGCTTATTTTACATTATATGTGAGTCGAGTTGTTGATATATAGTGAACACCATTACGAGTTACCCTGTGTAGTGAGCTATTTGGGATTTGGCTAAGGTTTGGGCTTTATGAGGATAGTAGACAGCAAAAGGAATCTGTCTAAATATCAACAAGAAGAAACATTACTCTGAGTAAATGTATAAAAACAAATACACAATACACAAAAAATGATTTTCCTCCATAAAGCCAACATAAACAAGGCATTCAATAAATGAAAGAAACTCTGGATGACAGTCACTACGCTAATACTGAAGAAGCTACTCGGTCTAGCTGGTGTTTTTGCAGTTGTACTTGTTAATCTTGGTACCATGGCAAAACAATAGGTATTTAGATTCAGCACAGGTATTTAGATTTATTATGGGTCACTTGGTAATGGAAATAATGTCAAAATGTGAGTCAGATTGTGAGTCTCTGGTTATAAAAATCTTATAGAATATAGAGAAGGTATTCGGAAATAGCAATCCAGTTTTGGACCCAAAGCAGATCATACATAGCACTTAAAAATAATGTAAGAAAAA
>JAOVYU010000060.1:15919739-15934609 GCA_025674565.1 Synodontis membranacea | reverse complement strand
GACCACGACAGATGACATGTTAACAGAATCATTTCACACTTCAGTGCACACACGCACGTGCTCACACACACACACACACACACACTTTTTTCAGGCACGGCCTTGCAAAAGGTCCCTATTCCACTGATTTATGTGTCCCATATAAGTATCTGTTCTCATTTCAGGAATAATTAAGAAACAGAGAGAGGATAAGGGAGCAGCAGGACAGACAACTGTAGTAGCATAACACTCAGAGTTCTGAAGACCTGACCACTGAGATGACAATGAAATCAAGAACTTAATATTTTACAAATGTATCAACGAACAGCTAGGAATTTATATTTTACCATGCAGAAAATACATTTTGTTTTTGAATAAGCATAATAATCTCTTTCGTAATCATTGCACTTTACTGTCCATCATACTGAGGTTAGTATTATTCAGACCAACCAGGTTACCAGGATATCTGCTACATCATCACTGATTTCATGATCCATCACAGCGCACATGTCTGGATGTTGTTCGTACTAAAGGAGCGTGTAAGGTTAGCATCACACCAGCAGCTGAGATCCCTCCTCTCATGTGGGCTTGTTGAGGGACAGATAACATTATGCGGGAAGCCAGAGTGTCAGCCTCATCTCAATGAGAAAAGAAGTGGCTAATCTCACATGCAAATTGCAATCAGAGGGCATAGGCACACTGCATTGTGTGAGATAATGGCGTGATGTGTACCGATGACAGAAGGTCAAACGCTTTCCCCATCAAAGCATTCAAATAATCATTAATCAGAACAATGTGTAGGGACAGATTCCTGACTGGGTATTAAAAAAAATAATTCAACAAAATAAATAAATAAATAAAAAATCATAAAATTAAAAAAATCATTAAAATGTCTAGCTAAATACATTTGAGTTCAGTAATCACACATGCTGAAAATAAAAAAATCTTTCACAAACAAAAATAATCATCAAATTTCCTTTTAACTATCTTAACAATTTTCTTCAAAATATGTCCTTTAAGAGTAAAATGCTGAGTATTTTCGAATCAGCACTGATTGGACAGGACCCTCTACCTTCTCCAGGGTATAATGCAGGAACAGGGCTCTACCAGGCACATCCATCACTCTCTCTCTTTTCCCAACCCAACTTCTGTGTTCTAGACGCCTCTCTTTGTTTGGGTGGGTGCATGGTGCCCTCTGCTGTCTCACCTTGGTATTTTAAACAGAGCTTTTACAGGATGCATCTCTGCCAGTGGTGGATCACCCTCAGCCAGCTCGATAGCAGTGATGCCTAGAGACCACACATCACAGCGGGCATCATATGAGTAATCCAACTGCTGCTCACATGCTATCACCTGTGTAGAAAATAGAAACACCATCAGTCCCACACACAGTGTACTGCCAGTGTATCATTTACAAATGCATAATGTCTACGTATAGGATTGAATGTCACGTCTAATTCAAATCTAACCACTTGGTTATTGTTCATTTCTTCCAAGAGACTTGTATCAGCTCTTTTGATATCATTACTATTAGCATATCAAACTGCTGCATTTTCTCAATCTAGGCTATAAAAGGATCATATGTCACTGTGACCAATCAGGAAACAGAAGCGCAGCTTTGGCAGACTGCATTCTAATTGGCCTGGAGGCCAGACCCCCTCAAGCCCGATCTTCTCGCTTCACTACCGAATAACACAAGTAAGGGGCAAACCTGCTCTCAGCTATTAACCTTCACATGACCCCCCACTGTGCTCACACACAGACACACTTGAGAATGCACATGCACACAAGTGCACGGTCTTTGACACAGGGCAATACATTCCAATCAAAATGTAAACTGTACTACATCAAACAATATTTCATTAACCTATAGGTTTGCACAGTATAAATAATGGCTGGGGGAATGGAATCAAAACTATTCTCCCCCCCTGCCTGAAAAAATAAATAAATAGAATTGCAGTGTGTGCTGTGGCCTATATAAGTGCACATTACGGAAAAAGAGATAGAGTGGGAGGAGATACCTCAGGAGCCATCCAGAAAGGCGTCCCAACTGACGTGTTCCTGTGCAAACGTGCACTCGAAAGCTGAGCCGACACACCTGCAACAGACACAGTCCCCAACCCATTTAATAGGTCGTATTATGGAAATGACATTCATATTCCACAGGGAGAATGTGTAATACATTTCAGTGATTCCTCTACCTCTATTTACCCACCCCCTATTGATATTAACCATCAAACAAAACTGCCTACAGTAAGCAGCACACCAATCTAGCTGTCTTTAGTAAGTGCACTACACCGATTTGTGTGTGTACATCTTCATCGGACAACTTGAAAGGCAACAACTGAAAACAATCGATCATTAATGATTATGATTTCTTATCAAAAGTGGACAGACAAAATGTGCGTAAAAAAAAAAAAATTCAGATTTTAAAACCGAAAGGTAAATAATTGAATCGGCCAGCAAGGTGAATTGCTTGCAACTTTGACACTTAAGATAGTTGCTCTCTACATCATCATCAATCACCAATTAGCTGTACCATAGGTCTACCCCAGATTTTGAACACAGTTGGTCAGATGTTAATCAGATGCTTCTAGATCATATTGTAGCAGATTCAGGGACATCAACAAAGATGGAATCATTGCCTTAAGAATTGAAGTCATATTCTGTCAGGTGAGAAAGTCTGAGATTTACACTCCTAGTAAGGATACAGGCAGATACATGGACATCCACATCTTTTAAGCAGGGGTACGTAATTTGACGTGGCACAGTGCCATGGCTCAGTGAACTAGCAATCATCATCATCATCGCTCTCATCATTGTTTGTAATGAAAAGGAGCAGCTTTGCCTCCCTGCAGGGCTCCATTTCCCACCTCACACACAGACCCAAACACGCCTCAGGCAAGCCAGTCATTTCTCCCCTCGCCTGTCTCTCTCCCTCTCTGCTTCACACAGACTTACTCTCTCTCTCTCTCTCTCTCACACACACACACACACACACACACACACACACACACACACACACACACGTTGGTTTTGCTTCCATTGACATAATGATTAATGCAGCTAATTAATGCCATGTCTGCACTTAAACCTAACCCTAACCTTAACATCAGTAATGAAAAAGAAACTTTTTGGCTCTTTTATTTTTTCTAATTTTTGTTAAAAAATAAAAAAATAAAACAAAGGAAAAAAAACCCTGTGTTGAGCATCGAATTGTGAGGACCTTCCAAAATGATCAGATTTTATTATCCTTGTGAGGACATTTGGTCCTCATAAGGGTACATACACCTGCACACATTCACACAGACAGACAGACAGACAGACAGACAGACAGACAGACAGACAGACAGAATGTTCCTGTTCATGTTAGAACTTCCTGTCTTCCACTGCTTATGGTCATGCTGCTAAATTTAGACCCATGTATGTTACAGCAGAGGACTCTGTAGACCTACAGTATGCAGCCTCATATAGACATTCTGTCAGCGTGTCAAGGTGAACAGCAACACAACGCCGCCGGCTGCCAGTACAGAGTCACACACAAACAGCCATTACCAAAATCCACCAGCTTGACTCCTCCATCTGTGGTGAGCAGGATGTTGTTGCCCTTGATGTCTCGATGGATTATTCGGTTGTTGTGCAGATGTTGCAGGCCCTGATGTGGAAAGAAGAAGAGGGAGGAACAGGAGGACGGCTTAAGACAAGATCAACGGACAGCGGACTTGAACCCTGATTAGCACGTGTTGTGTGATGTGTCTGTGCAACACAGGATGTTTTAGTTTTTTTTTTTTGCATTGTGTACTCAAGGTTTTTCCCAAATCAAACTAATGAGGTTTATTTGAAGAGAGGAGCTGAATAAATATGAACGGGTGGAATTAAATACACCCTCCAATAGTTTCTACAGGAGTAATAACTAAAACACTTTGTTCTGTTCATTACTTGGAAATGAATGTCCATAGATCCGGGTCACCAATACAAATGTAAATACATGCCGAAGTCCTGACACTGGATAAAACCATCAATAATAAATGGAGGTCTTTTGTTTTTTTTTTCCAAAGGAAGGATGATCCACATGCATCTTTGGACATTTGAGCTACCGTATGATTCTAAGTTTAATGTTGAAAAATCATCCGAGAAAGTTTCCACTTTTCATAAAAGCTCACAATGGACTATTTTTGCACCATATAAGTTAATGAAAAAGAATCAATGACCCCAGAAGGCTTTGTGAGCCACTTGCACAGGGGTTGGTAGCTTAATTCATATCACTCCTGTCTCAGTCCATGCGATCCCTTTGCGGATTTCTACAGCTGTATCTGCCCCCTTTCTACTCTCATGGCAGACTGCTGAGACAGCCACCTCACCTAACCCTGCTTTGTGCGGTTAGCAGATTAACTCAGCAGTGAACAAGCGAGTGCATGTGTTTCAGTCTTACCAGCAGAGCGCCACAGAGGATGTAAGAGATGACAGGCTCCTCCAGACGTCTCCCCCTCATCAGCAAACCCTTTACCAGTTCTGTTACTGAACCCCCATTACACAGCTGAGAGAGAATAAAACGCTCTGTGACTCCCTGTTCGTTTCGGCTTCATTATTCATAAGCAGCAGAGATACAGCAAACACACACCACACTCCGGGAGATCTGCTTTACATTCAACTATTACTATTAAGTCTCCTGGGCCATCAGCTAAAAGACACAATTCCTCTAAGCCACACAACTTAGAGATGGTATTTTATAATTTATAACAGTCTTCTAAGAAAGTTTTAAGACACGTAGAGCAGCATTTTCAGAAATAAATATCTGAATATTTTTATTCAAGTGCTTTTGATTCAAGTACACCTAAAAGATCTTCAGGTATCGCAGGGTTCTACCCAAGAGTACCCCCCCCCCCCACATGAACAAACTAAAAACAATACTGTAGATGGAATCACTTTTCCATATGACTGATACTGAGGTCTTCATGGTTTTGTGGTTATTTGAACATCTAAATTCACGAAGGATTTAAAAAAAAAAAAAAAAAAAAAAAAAAGCTGTCCAACCTCTAGAACCAGCCACAGCTGTCCTCCAGTGAACTCATCGGCTTTGTAGAACATGCCGAGAAACTTTACCACATTAGGATGGTTCGAAAGGGAGCGCAGGATGTTGTATTCCGCCTCAATCTCCTCATCAACATCCTGGAGAGAGATCACAAAAACATCTCCGCTTACACCGTATTTTGGAAAAAAAAAAAACTGTCAAAGCCTATGAGCCGATAAAAAAAAAAAAAAAAAAAAAAAAAACACAACCCAGTAATTCTGTAGGTATTCTTTAGTTCATTTCTGTGAATGCATGTCTAATGTACATATTGGAAAGAGAGCAAAGTCAGTCTCAGTTAGACGTGTGATCAGAGAGAGCAGAGTGCAGCAGGTACGACTTCATCCTCAGTGTACTTGCTCTACAGGGTTACAGTGGTTTAGACAGAAGTACTGCAGTGCTGACACTCATCATGGACACGCTAAATGACACACACCATGACAGACAGTGAGAGAGAGCGAGATAGAAAGACTGACAGGCAGGAGAGTACAGAGAACTCTAAGTAAAAAAAAAAAGTTGACTGAGATACGCCATACAGTTCTGAGCCAAAGCAAAGCTTTTTTTTTTTTTTTTTTGCCTTTGCTATTCCTTATGAAACTTGGCTAGTGACTGTAAAGATCCTAAGTCCTTGAAAGTCAGTACTCATCTTATAGCGGCCATTGAACAGAAGTTAACAGAGCATAAGAAACGATAATTAAAAACTAAATCAATGTTAATAAAACAGTAATTGAAGTATATCCTGGTTCATGTCCTCTCTGGCTCATGCAAGAAGAAAGGCTTAAGAGTCTTAAAAAAAAAAAAAAAGCCATCTTCACAGCCACAGTGAGCACAAGGTTTTTTTTTTTGAAAGTATCATCAGTGCTTTAAAATAAAACCTGGCTCCGTTCTTACATGAAGGAATTTATTTTTGCAGACGTCAACCCTAAAACGTATCACTGAAACCATAGCTTTTCAAATGATTTAAAATGTGCTGTCACCGTTTACAGGCATTATGTCAACAAGCCTAAATACTCTTATACACTTTCTTCATCTCGTAATTCGGTCTATTAATGACTTACATTGATAGGATCCAGGACTTTCACAGCTGCCTGACTTCCATCCTTCTTGTTGGTGACTCTGTAGACTTTGCCGTAGGTTCCCTCACCGATGGTCTCCACAATATCCCAGTCATTAGAAGGGTGTGCCAGCCCCTCCAGCCTGATCATGCTGGACTTGTAGGGATACAGCCCATACAGTGATCTCCTGAACACATCATAGAACACATCAAGAATCTCATCATAGCTCCAGTCAGAGTCACAGTGACATCATTATTCACACACAGAGGTTCTAATATCCAGATCAGAATATAACCGGAGGATACAGGACCTTTCACTGTCCTACTGGACATGCACTGTTTGCAAGCGACGTATACTCACAAGGAGAATGAAATCTTGCGTCCGTTCATCGCTTCCGATGCGAAATACTCACAGAAGTATCTCAGGTGATCATGGCAGACTACAGAAGCTAAACAAGCCTCGTTACCCAAGAGAGAAGAACAGAAAGCCAGAGGGAGATACGGACCGGACACAGAGAACTTTTCCTTCGCATTAAGAGCTCAACAATCCTTTCAACAATATTGGATTTAAGGAAGATTACCTCTCCCTTGAAGTGTAGTGTCTTGAGCTGTGTCTTGCATTTACATACAACCTACACTCATCCGATCCCAAGCTTGACAAAACTCATCTCCCATAATAATGTGCCTAAATGACAACTGAAAGCCACATCACAAAAATGAGCCTGGTGTCTAGGGACTTTGGCCTGTCCTGTCACTAAGGTAATGGTTAGCAGAGCGTACGGAGTGTTAAGTGAGACAGAGCCTTAGGTAGAAGAGGTGGGCGCAGGATTTAGCTCCACATGACTTGAGTCAGTATAATACTTATCGAGCCCGTGAGAGCAAATGACAAGCGGAACATCTCGAACCAATGTGACAGACACTACACAAGGCATAAAATGCAATTTCAGATAAACCAGAGATGCATTTTGTTACTGCTGAAGATGCAGCACATTTTGGAACTACGTTCTTGGGTGCGTATGATGTATATGTGCGCTGGTACGTGACCCTGCGCTATAGCCGTATTTACTTAGGACACAGGTTGAAGTGTAGAAGGTAAATGGTGCACGCTCAGCGACTCGGGCAGAATTATGAATCACGCTGGCAGACAGAGTGAGTGATGGCGGGTGTTGTAGCCTGGGAGATGGATATTTCACAGTTCTCATTTATTTGCTGAGAGGGACATGGTAAGTGCAGCCTAACCTATGACAGATGTCTCTAATGGGTCCATTTTTAGCTGGCAACAAACATTTTCCAGTTCTCCACAGGCAATCCAGAAAACACACGCTGTTCTCAAAGCAAAATCCATTAAGTACAGTACAGATGGAAAGTGGAAATTCATTCTTCTGATCAAAACACTATCAAAACGAAACCTGCTTAGCAGCAAGACATGCTCAATTATTAGAAATGCATATACACTCACTGGCCACTTTATAAGGTACACCTGTTCAACTGACTGTTATCACAAATGGCTAATCAGCCAATCACATGGCAGCAGCTCAATGCATTCAGGCACCTAGACGTGGTGAAGACAAGTTGCTGATGTTCAGACCGTGCATCAGAATGGGGAAGAAAGGGGATTTAGGTGACTTTGAAAGTGTCATGGTTGTTGGTGCCAGAGGGCTGGTGTGAGTATTTCAGAAACTGCTGATCTACTGGGATTTTCACACACAATCATCTCTAAGGTTTATAAGGAATGGTCCAAAAAAGAGAAAATGTCCAGTGAGGGGGGGTTTGTGTAAAAGAAAATGGCTTGTTGATGTCAGAGGAGAATGGGCAGACTGTTAATAAGACAGTAATTGGAGTATATCCTGGCTCATTTCATCTCTGGCTCATGCAAGAAGAAACGTTTAAGAGTCTTAAAAAAAAAAAAAAAAAAAACCAAAAGCTATCTTCACAGCCACAGTGAGCTTTTCATTTACAATTACTGTATGATACAATTACAGTATCATCAGTACTTTTATAAAACTTGGCTCCATGAAGTAATTTATTTTTGTAGACTGCAGCTCTAAAATGCATGACTGAAACCATCGATTTTCCTATTATTTAAAATATGACGCTACGGTTTACAGGCATTATGTCAGAAAACCTAAATACTGTAATACACTTTCTTCATCACCTAATTCAGTCTATTAATAGTTCAAAATGATAGAAAAGCTACAGTAGCCCTAACAACCACTCGTTTACAACCAAATTCTACAAAATGCCATCTTTAAATACACACAACACATCCAACATTGAAGCAGATGGGCTACAGCAGCACAAGACCACACCGGGTGCCACTCCTGTCAGCTAAGAACAGGCTCACCAAAATTGGACAATACAAGATTGGAAAAACGTTGCCTGGTCTGATGAGTCTCGATTTCAGCTGCGACATTCAGGTTTTAGAGTCAGAATTTGGCATGAACAACATGAAAGCATTTATCGATCCTGCCTTGTATCAACGGTTCAGGCTGCTGGTGGTGTAATGGGATTTATTTTTTTTTTTTTTGGCACACTTTGGGCCCCTTAGTACCAGTTGAGCATCGTTTAAAGACCACAGTCTACCTGAATATTGTTGCTAGCCATAAATAAATAAATATGTGTGTGTGTGTGTGTGTATATAAAAAATGCAATATATTATTCATTTTTTATATTTTCAATGAAGTTTGAATGTAAAATTTGGAAATATGGCTTTGCATGTTAAATGTTAAATGTTCTGAACACTGTGGCCTCAGCCACTGAGCGTCTCTGACCCACAATTGTTTTTACGAGAGGGTCGTGTTGCTCACAGCATCTGTGTGAGCACAGTGACAGGATCATCCGATACCCCAATATTAACTTTCAAAATCCCACAGGCAACACTGCTCAGGGCCTATAAACCCGAACAATAAAAGAACTTTATTCTAACGTTGTTTTTGTACAAGGATTAAAATTGCTGAAATAGTAGTGAAATTATACCCAGGGCAATCCAGGTCAAATTAATACTTATGAACTTGCAACCATAAACATGAACATTATTCATTATTCCTATTATTTTAATGCTAAGGTAAAACAAGGCCAGAAAATGAATTCTCAATGTTACTAAAAATAAAACGTTTAAATTAAAATGACGTTTCTCAAATTATAAGCAGCTTTTTATAATTTCTCAAATTGTACGCACAATGTGAAAAATAAAAATACACACAAAATACATACGATCGCCTGATGCTAGTATTTAGCATTAATATTACCCTACGCAATAGAAATCAGTAAAACACTAATACAATTGTACTATGCATAAGTTTGTGGCCTAATAAATATCTTTAACTCTTTATCAAAACTCGTCATAAAAGCATGCATTTGAGGAAGCTTATCAATTAAGCAAGGAGTCTAGCAAGATTAATTTTCGTCATTGCCTTCTGTTCTTATTCATTAGTGGAAAAACTCAACGGAAGCATGAGGCAAAATTTGCAAAGTTTATGGCAACACTGCAATCCTCATTTCTGTGGTCAAGAACTGGTTCACTGTTTTGAAAAGGTGAATTGGAGCTAGATGATAAGCCAAGAAGTGGTAGACCAAAGGAAACAGAAGACAAGGAGCTGCAGAAACTGTTGTACGAAGATGCGACTTGAGAGCTGGCAAGACGTTTGATTATGGATCATGCTACTGTTCTAAGGCATCTGAAGACAATAGGAAAGATTCTGAAAGTTAGGTAAATTAGGTACTGTAGGTGGGTTCGACATGCATTTTCAGAGAGGAATATCACTCAATGGCTTGTATTGTATTGTATTGTAATAACACCTGTATTACTGGTATATTCTACCTTTATTACGAGCTGAACGTTACAGTGATCAACTGAACAAATTAAGTGAAAAAAAATAAATGAACTATGATTATCCAGCAGCCATTCACAGAAGAAAATCATCCTCCTTCATGACAACACAAGGCCACGTTGCAAAATGACGAAGGTTTGGGAAGTTTTGCCGTATCCAGCCTACTCACCGGACATAGCGCTATCAGAATTCCACTTGTTTAGGTCACTGCAACCTGCATATCTAAATACAGACCTAATACCTTACCCATGTTTAAATATTCTTAAATGTCCTCAAATAGCTCAGAGTTCTGAAGCTTACCATAGTTACATCAAACACATTGTGGTTAGAGATAGGACAAAATCAAAAGAAATAGAACAGACCTTATTCCTGTCGGGTTCTTCTCTACCACGTTGCTCAAACGACTCTGTGTCTGTGTGCCTAAGGTGCAAATGTGTCAAGCCTGAATCATGCTAATCAGCTTTCATGAACAGTTCATTAAATTGTAATGTGAAATGTGATCTTCTTTTAAATATTCAAAGGAGCGATGTAGCCAGTCATAAAGGAGCATTATAGGGTAGCACTCGGGTTACTTACATATAGACGTACACATGCATGCATTAAAATGAAATGTTTACAAGAAACACGGCTGACGTTAGATGCAATAATCATGTGTAATATACATGAGAATTGTAGAAAATGTGCCGGTTCACTAAAACATCCAGAATTCTCTAATCACTGTAAAATCAGCTACACTGAACAGTCACTATAAGATAAACTGCAAATGTTTTTCCGAACATCAGCAAAAACTCATTAGGCATTAAAATTCCTCATCAAGTCGAACTATGACACTACAATCTAACCAAAGAACTCATTTGAATATGTTAAATATGCAGAAAAATTAGTGGTGTTCAATCTTCACCTGTAGCTTTCTGACAAATGTATAAATATTGCATCACATCCGATAAACACTGACAAAAGCCCAGAGATGAACTAAACCCAGTGGCTCTGCTCTGGTTATAAACAGTGGCTGTGTTGCTATGAGTTCAGGTCCAGGGAGAATACACATGAAGAATGAAGAACAGGTGGGAAAAGGACCTGGGTGTAAACAACAACACTACACAACGGAACGTCACAGCCCAACCCTCTCCCGCAGTAAACATCATTCTCTCTTTCAGTCAGCATCATTCAGGGGCAATCCTGATCTCTCAGTATACTCAGTGACTGTGTTCAGCTCCAGTCTCATGCTTTTGTAGGCTCTATGTATGTTGTATTTGAATGAACAGATATGATAGTGTCTATTCACATGAATATAACACTAGATACATAATGTGGATTGTTAACATTGAACAGCTTGTGTGTTAAATGACTACAATCAGTAGTCCAGAGATGTTGCCATCCTCAATGAAAATGAGGAAAATATATGTGGAGGTTTTCAGCATTTTTTTCCCCAACATACAAAGATGTACTGTATGCTGAGTAATAAGTAGTGTATATCCATCAATTAGCCATAACATTAAATCCACCTGCCTAATACTGTGTAGCTCCTTCTTGAGCTGCCAAAAGAGCTCTGACCCTTCAAGGAATGAAAGAACTAAACCACTTTCAGAAAGAGGCCACTATCCACAGGATAATGCACCCTGAAATTGCTGCAAAAGTTGTTCAGGAATGGTTTGAAGAACATGACGAAGAGTTCAAGGTGCTGATGTGGACTCCAAATTCCACATATCTCAATCTGGTCAAGAATATGTGGTGTGTGCTGTACAAACAGGTCCAATGCAATAAATGGAGGCCCCACCTTGCAACTTTTTAAAGGTGACAAAGGATCTAATGCTAACGTCTTGGTGCCAGACACCACAGCACACCTTCCGACGTCTTGCAGAGTCCATGCCTTGATGGGTCAGAGCTGTTTTGGCACCTACACAATAGGCAAGGTGGTTTTAATGGACAAGGTAACAGCACTGAACTTCTTCTTGTGACGTGTAACCCATTTGGAGAAAGTTCTGTAAAAGGACACTCCTCCATGCAGAACTTATAAAGTTCTTTTGTAGGCTCCAGTTGTGGACTCACCTTCAAATCAGACCGTAGGTTTTCTATAGTCCAATCAAAAACAAATAGGTTTTGTGCTAAAACAGTAATGAAACTGTCATCATAAGCCAGTTCAAGTGTCCAGTTCTTTTCAGCTGTTCCACACTTTTTAAATTATGCATAAATTGTGCTTACTGATATTGTAACTGCTATTGTATTTTATATGCAACGCAAGTTATGCATTTGTCCATTTCGTGCAAAAAGCTCTTTAGTTTTCCTCATGACGATGGGTGATAAAGTGTTTTACATGTGTGATTTTTACCCTATTTTCTCCACAGTTTGGTAACATGCCATATCCCACTCTCCAGCCAGCTTTCATCTATCATACGACAGCTGCCAATCAGGGAGAATGAAGGCCTCACATGCGTTCTGAATGAAGGATGTGAAACTAGTCAATCTTGATTTATTTTAATCTGCTGCTCACGCTGTATCATTGAAGCATAACACTGGAGGAAAGGGCCATCTGCGCTCTTCTGCATACATGGCTTCAGAGACACCGATGATTGGCTAGTGTTTATGTGACGAGAGACAGAACATACCATCCCTCCCATCCGGAGACTATGGCTAATTTTACTCCCTTGGCTTTTGGCCACGGACAGCTGTGTCATTCATTGCTTATCTGTTGAGTCACTTAGGAGCTCTTGGGTCTTTTCTTTCTCTCTCAAAAAATCGTTTATGGAGACTGAGACAAAAAAAATAAATAAAATTAGAATTTTGGATGAATTTTTAGATTGTGTTATGGGTTATGGGCATAAGTAAGGTTGCCACATGTGTTTTAAGGGATAATAGTTAAAGAAAATAAATATATATATTATTATTATATATATATATAATATTCAATAAGTGCTCTAATGAGAATGATTTTTTTCCCGTCATAGTGTATGGAAGAATGCTTATAATTTCAGACTTAAAGTTACTCAATGACTATAAATAGTAAGCGACATGGTGCACTACATCGCATCAAGGGGTTACAGCGCAAGAGGGAAGATGATACTAGAGAATAAGAGACAGAGAAAGAGAGAGGAGGATATGTGGGATTACATTACTCAGTCAGCAGTACAGTACCCATTGAGGATAAATGAAGATAAGCATGTGATTAAAAAAAAAACATCTTATTAGTTAAGGTCACATAGTGGTTCAAAAAAAATTCAATACTACCACCCAAGTACTTAACATTATACACTATGTACAATACAAGGCGGGAGCATTCCAGTTCTGTGACTTACAGGAACGTTCAGGGTTTCAGGGTTCATGATGTTTGTCATGTGACTTGTAACTTCGCAGAACAAGTCTCAAGAGTGTGATTTAATAAAAACGACGAACCTCATCTCCAACCACCTAATCACACAGCAAGCACAGTTACATGGCTGCACATAGTACCGAGATGTCTCTAGTGTGTAATCCTGTTAAGGGAAGATATCAGAACACAGAAAATGTGCAGCATGACCTCCCGATCGCAAAAACAACACCATACTGGAATGCCCTAACAAAAACAAATCAAGAAAATTTTGTTAGGACTTTTAAACATCTCGACAGCATTAGGACAAGAATCCAAGACCATTGTCTCTAAGCTTGGATTTTACCTCACTAGGTAGTCACGCTGGATAACTGGTATACAAAATATACACTCATCGTCCACTTTATTCAGAACACCTATACACCTACTCATTTACGCACTTATCCAATCAGCCATTCACATGACAGGCAGAAGTGCAATGCATAGTGCATATAAATAATAAATAACTTTGAGACAAACTTGTTTGCATAGTGCAGATTATCAGGCTCTGCTTTTCTCTCTCACCATATCCTGCCGTGAAGATGGTATAACTCTTTCCCCTCTGTTCCCTCGGAGTTAGCCCTCCTACACATGGAATAAACACACAACAATTTCTTACAGTTATCCACTGCATTGTGCATACAGTATAAAAATAAGTAGCAGGATGAATCAAGCACGTGTGGACCTAGAACACACGACAGAAAACCTCATATTACTCCTGCCACAGCCCCATCACATATCCTGCAATTAGACACTTTATCCCTCTCACAGCTGTGTCCCCGAATGCAGGTATTATGCCCAGTAGAGTGGCACAATGTCTTAGAATTGGGAAACTGAACCATAAAACATTCAATAAAGGAAGACTCTTAATTAAGCGAATAATTACACTTTAAAACATCTGGCTTCAGAATGAACAACACCTGACCGATTATTACGTACTATTTGCAGTAACTATTGCTATACATCCATCTTCTTACTGGGCTGGCACTGGTTCTGAATGACAGAGACTGTAAGCCTCAATGTCACAAGAAATGCATACATCTTAGCTCTAACTGGATTACTAGCAAAAGTCAGTATTTTAGACACGACAGATTCAAACTAGCATTTGCTGAAGGACATACTAGTAGGGACAGAGACAGAGAGACAGAGAGAGAGAACGGGAGTGTCAAGAGAGACTGAGCTAGTGAGAAAGAAAAAGAGATAAAAAAAAAATAAGTGTGTTATTAACAGAAAAAAATAGATGACACATATGTTCCTTTTAAAGTCGCAAGTATTAGCAAGCATTCCTAATAAAGTGGCATGAATGTGCAAGCATTCCTAATAAAGTGGCATGCATGTGCAAGCATTCGTAATAAAGCGGCACATATGTGCAGGCATTCCTAATAAAGTGACATGTATGTGCAGGCGTTCCTAATAAAGTGGCGTATATGTGCAGGCATTCCTAATAAAGTGGCATGCATGTGCAGGCATTCCTAATAAAGTGGCACATATGTGCAGGCATTCCTAATAAAGTGGCACGTATGTGCAGGCATTCCTAATAAAGTGACATGTATGTGCAGGCGTTCCTAATAAAGTGGCGTATATGTGCAGGCATTC
>JAOVYU010000060.1:15873988-15903259 GCA_025674565.1 Synodontis membranacea | reverse complement strand
CCCCCCCCCCCCCCCCCCCCCCGCCCCCCCCAATATTTTATCTCAAACTGAAAAATTCTAATGTGTTCACTTTTCTTCTGTGCTCCTCTCCAGCCCTTCTGATGAGCTCTATAAAGCTGTGCGCTTGACCTCAGGTGCACGTGATCGACTACCTTCTTTCTTAACCACCTGCTCCCACATGACTTGCAATTTGGGCCATTCCTCTCGGCTTTTAGAATATGAGAGCATTGGAGAAAGAGATTGAATGAGCTTTCTGCGAGGTCAACAGCCACATAAACAGGCAGATAAAGAGACTGGAAGGGGGCAAATAAGCTTTTCAGGACCAGGTTAAAAAAACTGATACAGGCGAAACAACACACATCATGAACCGGTCTGTATACTTCACAAAATATCAGTCCCTTCATTACTGTTTTATTTTTATTTTTTATTTTAATTACTTTATTAATCCCCGGAGGGAAATCGTTTCTCTGCATTTAACCCATATGTGACATGTCACATAGCAGGGGGCTGCCATTATTACAGCGCCCGGGGAGCAGTGCTTGGGGGCGGCACCTTGCTCAGGGTACCTCAGTGGTATTTGCTGAGTTGTTTGCAAGCGGTGTGCAAGTTGTTTTCCACAACCTCTCTAACATGGCAGTTTCAACCGACCTTTTAACACCTGTGAGCTTTTTAATGTTTTTTCCTGTCGTCTTTTCCTTGCAGAAAAGTAAATAAGCATTAAACACAGTACCTTTGCGTAGAGGTTGAGGCATCGTGAGCACAAAGATAATGAGTAGGGAGGGGACGTCTCTGAACAGCATTGGAACCTCGGGATGGTCTGCATCCTCATATCTACACACGGGACAAACACGTGGTGGGAAATGATTAAACAGTGTATATGTAATGTCACAGTGCTTTCTTAAAAAGTGTTAGGTAGTGGATACACTGAATGTGTTTTATGACTGGGCACAACTGCAGAAAGTTTCTGCTCATCTCTTTTAGTTAGTAGACATTAGAAAAGTTTAATTGAATCCTTTTGGACAAAATATTTCATCTGTATCCCTAAAAAATAAAGCTAATCAATGTTAAATAACTACTTGTGTCATGTTTGCTCAGTGTATAATACATTGATATGTATTATATCTTTTAATATTTCACACTGATAAACCCAAATCACTGTCCATTGACATACAGTGATGCCCACTGTACCTTTTAAGCAGGAAAACCATGTAAAGGGGACAGCAATGGCCAAAAAGTATGAAATTGCTGCTTATTATCCACAAAAAAAAAAAAAATAATTTTTTTTTGACTGATAACTCGCAGCTATGTATTCCCATGGTTAAATGTTGAGGCTGGCAGCTCTGTACTTGTAAACATAAAACATGAAAACACATGGTTTATGAAGACAATCACAAACTCATAAACACGCCAAAGTGCCTTGAATATTACAGGACAATCCCAAAGTCTACATAACTGATGAAAGTGTTAGAAAACATACTGGCAAAATCACATTAAATAAAGTGTCATTGGCTTAAAACTGTGAACAAATACGCATGAATAATGTTCCTAAAATGCATCATCATGACATACTATTGGATAAGCATGGAGGGATTACTGTAAATGAAGCAGTATCTAGGCCTCAGTGGTACCATTTAAAATAAATTATGTACCAGGTATTGGTCACGGAAAATGAAGTCTAGAAGATGCTGAAGGTATCTGTGATTTATTATTGTGGTAAGACAAAGTGCTCTTATATCTATAAATGTTAATATTCCTGTGGCACTATCAAAGCTGTAGGTTGTTAGAGTGCCATCTCCATTTTAATGGGATATTTTCTTCTGGTTACATGATGTGTGCGCTCATGGAGTCCATCCACTTTACCTCTCTCTCGCTCGCTCGCTCTCGCTAAACACACAAACTCTGCATCTCAAGCCAGCAGTCAGGTAGAAGTTAAAAGAACAACACATTTTTCTAAGATCTAACTAACATTTCCAATATATACTGAAAAGAAAAAAAAATCAATGCTAATGTAAAACTATATGCAGATTCAGTGGTTTTCCAGGAAAGGAGACTAAATTCAGCAAGCCGTCCAAGAGGTTACAGATGCTATTCAAATATGTCAGGGAAATGGCCTGGGGGAGCAATTGACAGTGCTCTCCGTTAATGTCCCTAACAGGGTGTTTTTAACACTACGTCTCCCCTCTGAATACTGTCAGCCTTCCTCACAGGTGCAAAAACTGTCGAACTATGATAATCAGAAGAAGAGGGAAAAAAATCCAAGAGAGAGCTATTCTGCAATTTTGTCATGCTGAGCAGAAGATTAATATAGCGGCTAGAAGAGGTAGAACTGACTACTAAGTACTTATCTAATCTGAGGTGGGGCTTGGTGTCCTAAGAGTGGGCACAGTACTCAGAGAACAGTAACCTCAATACAGTAGAAATTCTCCTACAAATTCCTTTTGCCACTTTTTTGCAAAGCTGTTAAGTCAAGTTGCACAAAAAAAGCTGTCTAACCTTCTGGATCTGATGAAATTGAGTGATACTAAATGCTGAAAAGCAGAAAATCAAAAGACCAAAGCACACACACACAGAGCTCTATTATTGAGGGACTTAAGGCTGAGGTTGTCCCTTTCTGAGCAGCACAGCACCCCATAATTTGCCAGATGCAGCAATTATTGGTATCTATGGCAACGCCATATGGGTCTCTTTTTTCCTGGTGCTCCGTTTCTGGGAGCCCTGAGGAGATGGCACCATTTAGTGCAACACGAAAGAGGAAGGTTGAATGCAGGAGGAGCGTGTATGAGCGTGTGTGTGTGTGTGTGTGTGTGAGCGTGTGTGTGTGTGTGTGTGAGCGTGTGTGTTCGCACATGTGCACACTTACTCTGACTCTCTGTGCTGGGTGATCTGTGTGAGTCGAGTCCAGGGATTATAAGCAGAATCGATGCTGTACAGACGCATGTGCATGGCTAGTACATGGAACAACTGGTCTGAAACGGAACAAAAGGACACACATCAATGGCATGAACACAAAGCAGGACAAGCAGCCTCACTAAGAACAGTTCACAAAGCGGTTTCATTCTCAGACACACAGGAATGCACCAAAAGGAAAAAGCTTCCAAGTACAAGTTAAATACAACAGCTGTCTAGTGTTTCATCATAGCTGTAGAGCTCTCGCAGTCAAAGCTTTTTATCTCCACAATGTGGAAGCAGGTCAATCAGTCCAGCCAATTATACATAAAACGCACACATTCCTGTATCCAAATTACATGGCATTAAGACTGGCCCTTGAATTGCGAAAATATTAGACATGCAGAGTGGTCTGTAAATGCCCTTCACATAATAAAGGCAACATTTTAACCCCACAAGGGAGTCACAGCTGTGCATACTTCATACTGTGCATACAGCTGTGCATACTTCATCAGGAAAAAGTCAGGTACCTTAAACACTGGTCCTTTTCATAAAAAAAAAAAAAAAATTCTTTTTAATTTACTTTCAGACTAAATTGCTATTTTTTTTAAGCTTCTTCCAGAGCGGCACGCTCTGGTCTGATAAAGCAACTCGAAAATCAATCCATATTTTGCCATATACAGACAAATACTAGTCATTAACCAAACACACAAATATCCATTACTACCAACACTACTGTGTCTTATAACAAAAGAAATTTGACATTCAGCCAATAAGGCCATTTTCGCCCATCATATTTCTGCTTTCCATTTGTCTATAGGCTCATTTAAAATACACAGGGGAACACTCTTGGTTTTTTAATATGGGATCTGGCTCTGTCAGGGTTGTACATGTCCCCATTTCTGAGGTCATGATGCCAAATAGTGCATTACCAGCACTAAAAGTCAACTAAAACAACCTGTTCTCACCGGAGATACTATTGTGGAGCAATACTGCCATCTGCAGGCACAACAGTGAAGGAAGACTGAACTGAATGCATATTACCTCTTCATAAATCATTTCATTTTAGTGAGATGAGGATGGAAAATGTTTAATCAAACAAGTGATTGTGTCATTCTACACACAGCTAAAAGCAAAGCAGAACAACTGACAGGAATGCTACAGAACAGTGATGAACATTTCTGCCTCTGAACGGCCCAGAATTTAAACCATCCACATATGCACCAGGCATCTCCTAATCACACTTTCTGTACCACTATCTGATACACATTCATCTTGCTGACTCTCAGTCATTAAATCACTCCATCATCCAGTGGCTGGTGGTACACCGACAGCTGGAATTGAGATCTCACCATTTCTCTTTCTCTGATATTGATCTGGCTCATTCTCCCACCTGTGCTTATAAAATAACATCATCTCCACACCTCAGCACTTCTTGGTCATGCCATACATCAAACACAGCTATTCATGTGTAGCAGATATTTGTGTGTATTACTAGTTTGCAAGACAGAGAGCATAGGCATATGAAGACCAGGATTGCACTGGCAACAGGAAGTTAGAAATGTTTTTCATGCGGTCTTGCTTACATGCCATCTGTCTAGTCCTTCAGTTTCACAGTACAGAAAAAGTGCTTTATTTGAATATATGAAAAAAATTCAAATTCACTGCATTAAAACCATACATCCATGTTAAACTAATAAAGACATGTCAATGTTCTGCTTGTTCTGCTTTTTTCTGGTACCATTTATTTCTTCCCTTACCATTAACTTTTACCAACTTTATTAATTGAATTTTTTTCATAACTTTTTTTTTTTTTTTCAAATTATTAAAACATCAGTGCTGAACAAACAGGGTCCAGTTAATCAGGAACAATTACTAAAAACATTAATATTTTAATAATAATTAATATTAGTTAATCTGAGAAGTGTTAACTATTAACACTATATATTACTTTAATTGCATTGATAATAGAAAACGTTAGGAAAAAATAAATAAATAAAAATAAAAGAATTCTTAGTGAGAAAAAGGGTTCCATGACTTCCAACTCCCTTTCGCTCAAGACTTGCTTTCTCTAAATCCATTTCCTTTCCTTTCGACTAGCAGCTGTCTTCTAGACCCCCTGCTTTTCGCTCTCCCATCTCCTCCGTGTATAGCACACAGTAAATTTGGCCAGAACTGTGCCCATGTTCTTAATGGAGCTCAGCAAACGGTGGTGGTGGTGGAGGAATGTGAAATCTCTTCAGCTCCATTCAAGAGTGACGGAACTTTTCATGAGGACCAAGAGACATGACCAGCGCATGCGTGCACACACATATACACACACCCAAGAGCAAGGGACTGAACAAAAAACGTACAAGATATTTAAACAATGCAGTTTTCTATAGATCTGATATATATCTGGGTAGGATCAGAGGACTGGGGTGGTTGTTTGGAGGACAGCCAGGATAGTACAGGAGCAGGTCCAAGGCTTTTTTTTTTTGTTTTTAAAATAAATATACATTTTCTTTGTCGCGATAGACATGCCACAGATCTGACAGCTTATTAATCACCAACTAACCAACTAAGTCATGTTCATACAGCAGGGAACAGTGGCCCAAATTCAATCTCTTTCTTCAAATTTGACAGTTTTGTTACTTGCATAGCAGTGTGAACAGCAAAAAAAATTAGTACATTTAAAATAAATAAATAAAACTCTATCAGAATCTAACATTTTCAATTCTGATTTGGGCCACATTTGGCCTTCAAATGCGGTACTGTAATCCAATGCATATCTGATACGAGGTAATGCGACATCTGTCTGAATAGATCAGAATTGATGTGACTTTTATGTAAAGATGGAGGATATAAGTGAAAAAATTATTTCAGTGGTGAGACAGTGTGGTAACAGACCTCATAGGCATTTGTATTTATATTACTGAACAAGTGAGGCACAGAGGCAATGAGTAATGCCAAATGTGTATGGATGTATTGGGCTGGGTGTACGAGGGTTAACACTCACTGAGACAAGAACGTTTGGCTGCAGCACTCGCCCCCCCACTGCACAGGTTCCCACCACGATGAACCAACTCCAACTCCAGATTTGTCCTGACAGAGAGTGAATGAGAGAGGGGGAGAGACAGAGACAGAGAGAAAAATAAAAAAAATTGCTAGCCTAAGTAAAATTGCGTTACAAGTGGCACATTTAGATTTCTATTGATTACAATATAATGAATGAAAAACTAAAAGAAATTACACATTTTCTGGTGACTAACCCATTGTTACAAGCACTTTTAGATTAGCTAAATACACCATTAAAAGGTGCCAAACTCCTCAACAACTAGCACGTCTAACTGAACATGGTAGCAAAAAAATACCTAACCTTTCCTGAATATGAGAGACCTAAAGGGGGGTGGTAAAGTAGGCAAATGAAAGTGGCAATTTTCCAACAGATAATGCAGACGTGCAACTTCACCTGGCTGCCACTGATAACGAGGTGAGTGTGAGATGGTGGAATTTTCCACTGCACTGTTCAGCCAATGAGGAAAAAGAGGACACAAAACTGGGAACCAGAACAGAAGGAGGGAGGGAGAATAGAGGAGAGCACTTTGGTGGGGGGGAAGGAGGTCTGTACACACAAGCTATCACTGGGAAGAAAAAGGAAAGGGCTTGGGGGGGGGTCCGATACTTGAATGAAAATGTTGGCAAATCGGCACTTGGAGCTTCTGCAGCAACATGAAATTTCACAGAGAAAGTAAAGCACCAACAGAGTGGGCATTTACTGAATGTACTCATGGGCAGATTAAAATTTTATCACAATTTAGTAAAGCCACATTAGGTGCCCAGTTCAGCTCTCTTAAGCAGAAAAAATATTTAAGATTCAGCTCTGCCAAGATGTATTCCCTGTATGTGTGACGTGCCAAAGTGGTTAAGATTTGGAGTTCAAATTCCAGAAACGCTAGTGAGCCATAGTTGGATCCTTCACTTAAATCGCAACCGCTGAGCTCTGCACATGGACTGAATACGGACAAATTTATTCATCACTTTGGACAAAAGCATTCAACAGTTTGTAATGTCCACACATGGCCCATAATGCTCACCTGGCCACTGAATACATGAAGAGAAAGTCATTGTCAGGTGAACCAGGGTTCTTGCCATAGTCCATGTACTTCTTCTGCGTGGCGTTCTTTATGTCTTTAATCACAGACTCCATCTCTTTAGTCAGGTTAGACTCCATCTGAAAGGAAAATATTCTCAAATCAATAAGTAACAGAACACGTATCCTAAAATTCAAAGAGTGAGAGGGCTTTAAAGGGTTTAGGATATGGAATACTACGAATAATATTAATGATATCCATAACACAAAAAGGTCAAACACACTCAAGTATGGTCCTCAAAAATGCACAAACACATCATCATGAGCTGTTAAATCAGTAAACCTATGAACAGTTTCATGACTGCCAGGCTCCACACACTCACAAATCTGTTATTCCATCCAGTCTGGGAGTATGGTGAGGATGGAAGTGTTCACACTCAATGAAGGAGACATAGGGACGGTAGAGACAGTCTAATGAGTGCTATTGGGAGAAATGTCTGCCTTACACTGGTGCTTACGGGAAAGATGGTCAACTGGTCCTGCAGATCCTCCACCTCTTTCACTAGTGTGGCCAAGTTCTTGTTGCTCGGTGTGTGCCAGGTGCCTGCTTCCGTACTACGCCCTGGCTTGCAGGGCAGGACGCTGTTAGCGAACTGGCGACACAGTGGGCACGTGAACTCGCCCTTATCCACCGAGAAACCCTGCAACACCTGGTCATTCTGACCCAGACGTAAAGAAGAAATGAAAACACAGAAAAACCTGGAGAAGAACTTTCATGTACATACATCACATTAGACTTCATTAGGGTCAAAGGTCAAAGACATTTTTAACAAACACTGAAAGAAACTTTTTTTTTTTTATTTAACTAGTTGAGATATTTAGCGTTGATACAACTGAACAGCTTCTTTCTCTTTTATAAGGAAAGCAGATCAATATATTTAAACTTGCCTAACTGCACCTCTATAGGCCCATATAACAAGTGTTGATAAATCATTCGCTCTTTTCTATTGTCAGTCTTCACCCTGTCCGCTCACATTAGAGCTTATTAAAGCAGAGAGTGATGTCGTATTGTGCCCATTATCATAAACGTCACAAGAGTGAGTGATGGAGCGAGCACTTCTGAAATATCAATTTGAGAAAAGTCATTTTGATGGATGACCTACTAATGATGTGTCAAATCTTTGAGAAGAACTCATCTTCATGCTCTCTGAACGTTTAAAAAAAAAAAAAAAAAAAAAAAAAAAAAGGGAGGGGAGGGTATAAACATGCACAGTTCAGACTGTTGGGCACTGACTTTAACCATAAAGTCACTGTTTAATTTCAAACACAATGCACTGGAGAGAAATCCAATTGTTCTCCTTGTCATTTCTGTGCAGTAAGTGGACTAGGTTTACACGTCCTAAAATAAAACAGAACAATAACAGATATGCAGTTTTCAAAGGAGCTCTTTTAAGATAACTGGTATTCATTAGTCATATAAAACATAATCTACTTCTGGGAACATACTCCTGGTGAGCAACAATCACTTCATCAATGCTCCTAAACTGCAACAGTCCATTAAAATGCCAAAAATTCACGAGGCCAGTTTTGGAAAATGATGAATCAAAGTTTTAAACATTAGTGACAGCACCAGTATGTGATGTTGAATGCTGAGTGCGGCAGCCATGCTCTCCTGCTGATAAAGCAGCTAACGACGTGAGCCTGAAAAAGCTGTTCTGTGGATCAACATAACTACATGTAAATAATTTCCTGCTATGAGAAACTGATTAAATCCTACGAACAAGCACAATGGCTCTATATTGCACTACAAGACACACACACTATAATTCCTCCTACTGATTCTTCCTTATGATTGTTCTCTAGCATATTACTCAATTCTCTTACCCGCAGAGACTCCATGTAAGACTTGTGGCAGTCTATATGCAGTGTGTGACCACAGGTTTGCACGTACACACCACCATCCCAGCCAATGGAGACAGACTGCAGACAGGAACTCTGGAGAGGGAGAGGGAGAGAGAGGGAGAGAGAGAGAGAGAGAGAGAGAGAGAGAGAGGGAGAGAGAGAGAAACATTAACCTACTAGCTACTAACTACTGGTGACAAAATAAAATGGAATGAAACAATATCACCTAGTGTGCATATAGGTATATAGTACACAATGTAAAAAGGTTGCACATTCATATCAACAGTTTAACCAGGGGTTTTCTCTACCCAAACTGTGATTTTAGTATTAGAACACTCGCTGTTCCTGGACCCAGTTCACAGCATAGGCTGATCATAGACATAGACCATGTACAATCATATCAATCCACAGAAAGAAGTCCGGCAGGTTTTGTTCTTTTAATAATCAAATTAAAAACATCAGCTTATTCGCGACAGCCAGGTTACTTCATCAGAAAACATCATGGAAGATTTTCTAATAATAATTTAATGTTCAGATTAATGTGACTTATAAAGCTAAGAAGGCTAAAGATGCTATGGTCACAGATTCTACCGTATACTCCAACAGACGTAATGCAATAAAAGCATTTAAATCAGCATTTCTCAAATTATTGATTTCTTTAGTATTAAGCGTGATAATGTACAGTGAGCCGGTCATTACTGCACAGTAAACCCCTTCAGGGTGATTCAGGACCCTGCATCACCCAGTCAGGGATTATTTTACAATAATGCCCGGTTCGCTGTACATTATCCTTTACGTCAAAAACTTTAATAAAATCAGGTTAGTTCAGCTAATTTCAGTTCTTCAGACTCTCATGATTATTTAATTAGTGTGGGCAAACTGACTTGCTTGAGATAACTGTGTGTTTCAGTCGGAAAGGACAGATGAATCAAAAAACGTTATCAAGAAGTCCGCAGTTGGTTAATGCAAATGGTACATGCTTTTCTTTCTAGCACATTGTGAAAGAAGATGTGCATAATTTTGTTTAATGTGGCAACGGGATACTAAAACAGAGTCCGAAAATAAAGGCTTGCGCAAGATTTAACGTTATATATGTATATGAATGAAATTTAGCCCAACTGTTTGACTTTTGCTTGTCTGAAGAAACAGCTTGCGCACAAGGCAATGCTCGATCATAGATCAATCTCCATTTTGAACACAGCAATATATATTTTAAAATAATTCGATTATGAGTGCAACAGCCCTACTACAATTACGCTGTGCTGGGCAGTCGACATCTCTCGCATGCACACTTAAACGAAAAGGCTTAAATGATGCTCGCTTTTTCGTTAGACGAGGGTACAATTTCTCATTAATTCAAAGATTCACAATAGCGTTGACATGACTTGCGGTAATAAACGTTTACTAAGCCGGCTCCTGAGTAGATATGAGGTAAGAAAGTCCGACGACAGCATTTAAGAACAGAAAAACTCAGGATCATGTCAAGCAATCCGCTTCAGAGAATTCTGAAATCTATGTACTGGAATGGTTAAGAGAGTATTTGAAAACTCATGCACATGCCCGGTGTATGTTTCCGGAGTGTTAGTGCATGTCCTGTGGCAGAATCCGGAGCAAGGTATCATGTGCATACCTCTTTAAAGTAACGTTGCATAAGCGCTAGTCTCACGTCGTTAGTCGCCCCACACGTGTCCTCGGGGAAGATCCGCTCGTCATCACTTGTAGGGAGCCGCTTTGCCTGATCGCTACAGCAACGGTGCCCCAGCACTGAAACCACAAACACGTCTTTCATCAATGACAACACTATGCTAATTAACAATGGCATTTCCATTTATGAAACACATCATATCACTTGCATATTGTAATGTCAAAACCGTGACACCCATCACACCATCTGAAAGGCAGCAGCATTTTCACACCCATATGTTCTTCTCATTTACTCACTCACACTCTAAATGACTGACCAAGTTAACAAGGGGAACAAAAAAAAAAAAAAACATTGTTAATGATCTCCCCTTAATGCTCATTATCCACCTGTATACATGTTTCTTCTGCTCTGACACATCAAGTCTCGCTACGTGAATACCAGAGTACACTGTTTTGACCTTGACGCTGTGCATTTCACACATGTACATATACCGTACATCATCATGGGGTGGTAATTACTAATAAAACAAGCTATTTGCTTTCGTGACAGTGAATGAGAGATTCTGGCGTCTACATCAGCGTGGCAGAAATTACTCTACAGACGCTAGGGTCTGTTCCAGGATCAACACGTATGATGAATGAAGCAATTAAAAAAGGTGGCGTCTAAGTGGTGTCATTAAAAGAAGTGGTGCAATGCGCCCAGGCTCAGGTGCTGTGAATAAATGGAGCCGTTTAATAGACGCTATAACTGTGCAGAGCAGCAGCGTGAGATTACAGACTGGCTGTAAAATGCTTCACCTGTTGATGGAAACCTGTAATACTGCAGATTAGGTTTAGTGCAGAGGCTGCTGTGTGATAAAACAACAAGAAAAGATCAAACATAACCGAAGAGTGTGTGGTGCATCTGTTCACCTGAGGACGCCTGCAGAAGCACCACTAGCCCCGTGGGTCGGTCATCGGTAGAGGGGCCTCTCTGACCGCATATTACACAGTCGTAGAGAACCTCAGAGTCAAGGGGCTCGGCTGAGCTCACGTCCATTGCTGCTTCTACTTCAGGACATTCTACGTTCAAGCAAACAACCAGAAGAGCTCAGAGACCTGGTTCACACTTTTATCCAACAACAATGAAGTGGTAGATAAATCCATATGCTTGAAAACAAGCAAACAAGGATGGGAGCCGGCTTGATCATGAGTGGTTTCAATATGGACCATATGGCTTTTGTAGTTCATGATGAGACTGAAAGAACCTCAGTAAGGATAAAAGGAAAGGAAACAACATGAAAAGGAAGACAGAGTTCTTTTTTTGCCTCCGATTCTAAAACCCCACAGTGATTAAAATGGGAGCAGGCAGATGTGTGGCACTGCTCAAATGATGTGTGAAATACAGCACAACTACCAGTGCCCAGAAAGGATTTGGAAGAACTCCAGCAATCAGAAATTCACACTGCTGTTCATTAAGATCAATGGTGAAATTGCCAGGAGCAAACAAACAGCAACAATGAGAGCCGGAGAGAGAGAGGATAGGGACGAAAATAGAATAATTGAACATGAGTTACAAGAGAGGTAGACTGGTAACAGTTAATTAGCTAAAATATGAGGATGTCATTGCTTTTCTGCCCTCTCTTGGCTAAATTAACAGATTGTGGAGGTTTGGCCAGCCATGTGTAAACAAAAGAACATTAGATGTAATGTAGTGTAGAAAAGCGCCGTTATCTGGATGATATTTGAGGCCCGCCTAACAGTCTACTGTTTGAGAAGGTCAACCATAAGGGCATTAGATATAATTAACACAGTCCCTCTTTCCTCATTAAAGCGTACAGTACCCGAGTGTGCAGACTATTAAAAACAATCCCGAAATAGTGTTAATATTCTGATCAAATTCAAAGCACGGTGCTAGCACAGGTCTGTCAGTCCATAGACATTATTCTCATCTCTAATGATAATGTTGCAAAAACACACACACACACACAAAAAAAACAGATCTAAATTGGGAACAATCTGGGGATTAAATATGGAATGGTATGTTAAAAAAAACAACAACACACACATAGGAGAGTGATGGTCAGCTGTCAAACTTTTTGGCGATAGAGCACGTCATATTGGCCCCAGTGATATATCTCCTTGATTTA
Source organism: Synodontis membranacea (assembly GCA_025674565.1). Lineage (NCBI taxonomy): Eukaryota > Metazoa > Chordata > Actinopteri > Siluriformes > Mochokidae > Synodontis > Synodontis membranacea. The sequence goes on along the minus strand of JAOVYU010000060.1, from coordinate 15,890,626 downwards.
TAAACCCTCTTTTTTTTATGGCAAATACAGAAAAATATTAATACGTTTATCGGCAAACACAAATAACATTTCTGCACATCAATCTAAAATTCACTACAGCGTGAGCATTTATTAGAAAATAAGTTGTAAACCCTTCACCATATCACAATACTTTCATTATTTATTTTGTGTTTTCATCCAGCGCACAGCACCGTAGGCTTTATGTGAATTCCGTTTGACTCCCCTGTGGATCCTTCATATCTACTACTTTCCACAATTTCAATGACCTCCATTTCTGAAGATTAATTACTTTTTCAAAATGTTAGAGTGTGTTCAATTCAATTAAAACATAGGGCAACAAATGCCAGTGTGTTTGGATTGATTTATTGCTTCAGGGGGGGCAAGACAGCTGGGGAAAAAAGTGTTTTGTTTGGAAGTCAATGTGACAGTGTGGGCCCGGGGCAATCTCGCACAAAGCCATTTCTGATGGCGCGCACGCACACACACTCACGCACACGCACACACAAATACCTTACCAAAAGACCAAATGTGCACAGACCCAGAGAACATTTGAAATCATTCTAATTCAAAAAGATGAACAAAGCACTGTAAACAATCCCAATAGTAAAAAATGAAAAATAATCCTCTTAACATCATACTGAAGCAGAGGGAATAAACTTTTCATAAAATGTTAAAAATGTTTAATGATCATCTTTTGAAACTTGAGACAGAAATTCAAAATGTACAAAAGCATATGCACGATAAATAGCCCAGCAAATACATATATTTGAAACCTCATGCATGTCAAATTTTTACGTCTGAACCCAATAGTCATATTCAATTCATGCTTCTCTTGGTTGTATTTCCTAGATCTAAAAAAAAAAAAAAAAAAAAAAAAAAAAAAGAACAAGGACAGTAGCGGAGAGTGTATAACAAGTATTTGTACAGATGTGCTGGATCAAGTCACCTTGGCAAATTTCCACCTCAAATATTGATTTTCAGTAACCTTTTCTGTCAGCCTGGTGTGTTTGAGTAGAAGTGATAATTTTTCTTTCCAATGAGATGGAAAACACATACTCCCCAGTGGGCCAATGACATGAAAGGCTATATTTCATATCAAATCTTTTTGTCAGCTAAACGTTTGCTCTCTGCTGCTATTGGTGTATTGTATATGAGTTGGATTGTTGCTCTACACAGGGTCAACAGTGACACAATGAGACCCAATGGAATAGATTATCACGCAGGGCTCAGAGAAAGTATCTTCTTGGTTAGTGAATGACCACCTGTACCACTCTGCGGTGTTGATCATCAGTGGAAATTCTCCATACACAAGTCTACTAGAGGTACATTATATGCTCAAATAGTCAATATATACAAATTTTCATAATATCATCATCACTTGTAGTTAGCAATGCCTGTAAAGACATGCAATCTGTTGCCCTGATATATACTTGGTGCTCACTATACCATGACACAGGGTTATATTTAGCGCTGCTAAGTGCTGAAAACCAACATTATTCATCCCTTAACAACTCCACATGGGGTCAGTCCCTCTGTGTCTACAGTACTGCTAGCACTCTGATCTGCTGTCCCTTCAACCATTGAGCGGTTTCCCCTGAGAAAGCCACGTGCGCACACACACACAGTCAAACACGTGCTAACTAGGCCCGGGAAGCTATAGTAGGTGTCACCTTGCTTGATTACGCCCCAATGAAGCACTTTCCTTCAAGGACTTCTGGCAAGTTTACAGCATCCGCGAACATATATGATTTTTAATGTGGAGCAAGATGGGTAAGACGTTCGGTCAACTTTAGGTCAAGAAGACTAAAATATTAAATCCATCATTCAAATAGTTAATCCACTCCGACTGCCTTCATTTGAGCTCAACACTTTGACTGACTTTAAAACACCAATACTAGAGTAATTACTATGCTTACCAACATCCATGGCTGTCTCCATGAAGCTTTTCTGCCTGGAGGCAAATTCAGCCAGTAGCTTCTGCTGTCTCTCCCTGGCCCTCTGCCGCCTGAGACGGTGGAGAAGAGAAAATGGAAGAGGAGTCAATAAAATGTACATCAATAAAACATCAAGAAAAAAATAATAAAACCAGGTAAAGTGTCCAATTTTAAAGGCAGAAATGGTAAGTTTAGAGTCAACACAGTGGACAGATATACATGTGTAGATATACATTTTTCCTTTTCCGTTTGAATTTATCTCCCATCTTTGGCCCTCGTCCTACATGAGCAGCTGCTAATCGTGTTCAATTTGAGATATCTAAATGTCAGGATTTGGCTGTGTCCCTCTACTGTCTATATACTCAGGCAGCAAAACAGATTGGCTTAATAAAAGGAACATGAAGTAGTGCAGACAGGAAGGATACACTTCAGTTTCCGCCACCGACAGTGTCAGGGACAAAGACACAACACTGAAAAACGCATGGTCCAATGCTATGCCCAAGCACTGTTGCCATGGTAACCAGCAGCCATACAGTGTAGGTGTGTGATTTGTCTTGACTTGCAAGTGGTGCCTGCCCCATAATAACAGGTGCTAATGGAAGACTCATAGGCTGTTCCATCACCTTTAGAAAGGGAAAAATCAGACAGACAGTCTATCCACTAAAACGTGGATAAGGCGAGAGAAAGACAAGATTCGGATCAATCGAAGACAATGCAGGGAACAACAGGACAAGAGCGACTGCAGCATCGTGAAGACTAAATGGTACAATTATTACCACATTTCTACCACAGCCCACGAATCTGTACAAACTGAGATGATGCTTTGCAAAGAAGAGGAAGTCTTAGTTGTACCAAAAACGTAATAATATACCAACGTGCCTGGTAATGAACATAAACAGTTAGTGATAAAGAAAAATATACTGTTTTTACATTGTTTGGATACACTGTTTTTTGTGCTCTCTCTGGTGGAAAAGAAAAGCAGATCTATTTGAACAGAATGCAAATGAAATACGAATCACTAATGCTGTTCAGCTTCGGAAATTACACAGGATTTCTCAGGCAGAAGAAATAGATTATTTTCTTGCTGCATGCATGTGTTCCTGGCAAGAAATATCCTTAACCAAATAAACGTACTACTTGCTGTAACACTTGCAATTTAATACTTTCACTTTGAAAATGCCAGGCATTTTAAAAACCCTGGTATAGAGTTGCACAGTTGCAGCACACACACACACACACACACACACACACACACACACACACACACACACACACACACACACACACACACACACACCTCTCCTCTTTATCCATGCTCTTCTTGTCGCCTGGGCTGTTCTTTTTCGGAGGCACAGGTGGACAAACTTTACCACAAATCTCCTGCAGGCATCTTTTGCTATGTCTGCTGCGCGATGCCGCCTTGGCCAGGATCCTCTCGATGGCAGTGATGCCATCTCCGTGTGTATGGTATGCTGGCTCAGCCTCCTCCAGCCAGCTTGGAGTCAGCGAGTTCTGCTTGGCTGACAGTTTCTGGTGCAGTTTGACCAGCAAGGACAGCATGCTCTCCCTTATCTCAAGAATCTCAGTGACCATCTGAGGAGGAGAGCCAGGGGGAAGCCAGCGTGAAGAAGACTTTGGCCGTACAGCTTGGTTCGCCTCATGGTTACTGCGGTTTATGATCTCCTGGAACTTCCTCCTGCGCTCGGCCACCAGGCTGAACAACTGAGCCTCACGCAAGTTCTGATGGTGAGAAACAGTAAAAAAATATGAGGGAATAAAAACAGACATATTCCTTTTCATCAAAATAATGTTAAAATGAGAGCAGACATGAGGCATGATGCAAGCATGATGCAGTTTTTAGTCACCATCATGAGTTGGTTGGATTAATTGCCCAGATTATTTATAGAAGAATAAGAATGGAAAAAAAATACTCCAGTCAGAGCATTAATAGCACTTTTCCACAGGACTTAGTGATATGGTAACAAATCCATTATGCCAGATTTTAAAGGCATGGGCCAATGGCCTGTTAAAATATACTAACCATGCTGAATATGGTTATCCCACTGGGGTCTTTCTATGTAGAGTATGCACAATCTACTCATGGCCTGTAAGGCAGGGGTGTCAAACTGCATCCAGAAAGGGCTGGTGTGGGTGCAGGTTTTCATTCCAACCAAGCAGGAGCAACACCTCATTCCAACTGTTTAATAAGTTGAATTTAGTTTTCAATAGACTCAGGTGTGGCTTCTGCTTGGTTGGAATTAGCTGTTTTAGGCCTGCTATAGATTGGGAACCTGCCCAGGGAACTTGCCCCATCTCTCACCCAAAGTCAGTTTGGATTGTCTCCAGCATCCCTGCGAACCTGATAATTGTATAGATAATGAATGTATGTATTGAATATGGCTGTCCTTCTTGCCAAAGAGAACATATGGTATGACCTGATTAGACAAAAGGTACAAAATCATGCCTAGAGTCAATGTTTACAACATTCCCACTGAGTACATTTGAAAACCCAGGACGTCAGGTTTTGTTGACTACTTTACATCACATAAAAAATCTTAAATCAGCTCTCAAAGTTCCTCTCTCATTGAAACTGTGGTTGGAAACTGCTGGAAACACTAATCACCAGCCAAACACTAATGGAGATTCACCTAATTATATGAACACAGAGACATTTGAACAGGGTATGGACACAAATGCTTGATGAGGGAATGAACAGTCAATTTGGATTAGGTGCATACCCTATTGGTTATAAGTGCTAAGTCACATTCATCCCTTACTCTCATCTGTCCAAAGAGAGTGGGGTCCAAACAGAGTTTAATTCAATTCAACTTTACGAGAGCCAGGTCATAAGTATCTTAGCGGGTATCGAGTCTGAAATGATCCACCTATTAAATCGAACACAGTGCTAATGTGTTATAAACGAAAGACATGGTCAGTCCCCCTGACTGCTAGTCACAGCTGCAACACGTCACAGATCCCTCAGAAACACATCCATCAATCTCGCATGTCAAAAAAAAAAACTATTTACTCAACATTAAACACGTAATTAGTTTGCCACACTGCAAAGGCGTCAGCCATGAAACTGAGCCAAGAATGCAACCACACAAGCTCTGACAACACAATTACACAAATGCAGAACACACAGACAGGGTAGAAACACATTTCACACGATAAGTACTGCAGCTCCAAAACATCATTAGACATAATGTAATAAACAACATGCATGTTTATTACACCATTTATTCCCTTTTAAAAGAGACGTGGGACATCTTTTTAAAAACGCGACTGGAACGTCACATCACTGAATGCTCAGTCTTTGCATCCAGAGAGATCAAGCCTGCACTTGTCTTGCACTTGTCTCACACACATCTCACTCCCAATCAATCATTCATTTTACACCAAACGTTTCAAATCATTCCCAAATTTCAGGCCAGTCATTTCCAAAGCCAGCTACCTCTCTCCAATTCCCTGTCAGCCTTCTGGAGCTCTGTGGAATGAAAATGAGCAATACCACTTAAAACATACTTAAACAGAGTAAAGGGAGTAAAGGAGAGTCATTACTTCATTATTTACACCAAAGGTTCTCAAAGATCTTGCGCCAGGGAATCCTTTAGCCCATTAAAACAAATGTGTTTTACGACTGATATAATAATATTTTGCCTATTTATTGGAACATTTTGTTCCTAGACTTACCTTTCACAGATTACATTTTATTAAAGTTTTCAGTAAGGTACTGCTTACAATGTGTATATACCTACCTATTTGACTTTACAAGGTTTGGATTAAACCCATTAAAAAAAAAAAAAAAAAAAAAAAAAAGTAAAAGAAAACCCACCATTACCAAACTTCAGTTGTGATTTTCACCACTGCTACAAAATGAAAAATCACAGAGCCCCTGGCTATAATGCATTTCTGAGTCAGGCTGCTGTTCAACATAATACTAATGACAAGCTATGCTGTCATTATATAGGTAAAGACGTCAACACCTTCATTTAAAGCTAGTTTTACAAAGAGATGAATTTGCCTAGCTGACCTGTCCAAAAGATGATGAGTCAGTACTGGTGCTGGGAGGCGTCTCTCTCTGCCTCTCCCTCTCTCTCTCCCGTTCCCTCTTTCTTTCCACCTCTGGGGCCGTCTCAGGCACTCGCACCCGTACAAAGTTAATGACGTGATGCAGATTGGAGAGCAGGCTTGTGCCAGGGAACCAGCTGTCGTGGCAGTGCTCCTCAATACATGGTTCCTTCAAGAGAGGACAAAAAAATGTAAATAAAGCATAAAGCTGAGATACTTTTTTTCTTAATGCCATAGAGAGGACTACATAAATGAACAATTCCCTGGGTCTCTAGGATAGGTCATGTGAATTAGATTTAACATGATTTGTGACTTAAACATGGATTGTTAGGTTTAGTCCATGTCCAGACATAAGTGACAACTGTATCTTTGGCATGAAGGTAAACTATCTGAACCCAAGTTATGCTGAGGAAGTGATGGTGATGCATGTGAAAAGGCCATTTCAAATTCTATTCTGGCATGAACAATTTACCTAGTAAAAAGTCCTCCCAGATTCTTCTGCGTAAAAATTTACTGCTACCTTTATATAATATATAATGTACACAAGGCCTTAGAGCTCCAACAGCTCTATGTAAAGAATATCTGTACCCTGAGCTCTGGGAAAAGGTCACCAAGAACATTGCTTTCACAAATTTCAGCCTACACCAGAAGAGCCACTCACTTCATCCTCCTTGTCCTCTTGTGCATGGTTGTCCAAGCCCAGCTCAACCAGATACAGCACCATACACAGGACATGCTCCGACATGTTCTGATGGTCCATCCAGATCTGAACAAGCATGGAAAATAAAAACAGAAATCCATAATAAGCAAGTCACTAAACGACTATTAATCAGTAAATCGTAACTAAAGGATGATGAATGCACGAATGTGCTTAAAAGGTGATCACCTTGTACAGCAGGGTAAAGATGACAATATGCAGAGTTTTGCAGTGCAGCAGACGCACTAGTCCTCTATAGCACGGGTGCAGGGGCGTCCTCTCCTTATACGGAGGCCACGGGTTACCAGTGTGAATACCCGACTGCTTCAAACTGCATTCAGACCACAATAACTGCTCAGTATGGATCAGTAGTTAAAGGCTACTGAAAGAAAACTGAAAAGGTCATTCGACATAGGGTTAACGAAATTCACTGAACCCCCAAAAAAGCGATGAAAAAATTATATTTACAGCAGCTGTGCCCTTGAGAGAAGCCATCACTAAATGTAATCTTAGGCTTGACCAATTGATCACAAAACAATTTATTAATTTAACAATACATCTAAACAATTGATCAAATTTTTGTAATATTTTATCAGCAATATAACAGCGTTTTAAAATGTTATGGACTCGATTTAAGCATGAGAGGTGTGGGATATGAAACATTTTGCTCTCCTGACAGGTAATCCATCATTGTACAGCACATACAACCAGTCACAGTCTGGCAAAACAAACTGACAAAAAGACATTGTTCCACTACACACAGTTAATGGTGCGTGGTTTCATTCGTTCACGATTCATGTTGTGATTTTCATTTGACCAAAATAGCATCAGCACAAATTGATGCTCCTATTGAGGCAAGTCACATTTGCCATGGAGATAATTATGTTGCTCAGAATGTTTGTGTTCTTTTAAATAACTACTAAATAACTGATTTGGTGGGCATCAGATACACTATACTCAGCTCCTCCAACCACAAATAAGCATTTCTTTAGATCTAAACTGCAATAAGATTTATTGAATGAACGACTGAATAAATAAATCAATACCCTGACCAGGTGCAGAATGTTGCATTTGCTCTCATCATGCTGAGATCTGTAGGAAATTAACCTTGCCTTATCTCCTGAACCTAGACCTTCTCATTTGTCTTCAGGAGGCTCTAAACTGACTTTAATACAGTAGGATTCACCATGGCCTATTAGACTTTAGACTTGACTTATTGATTGCTCCTGCCCTTCTTGTAATTGGAGGCACCTGTAACAGGCACTGACCCTCACATGCACATCTTTCCAAGGGCAAAAAAAAAAGGGGGGGGGGGGGGGGGGCGGGGCATGTCCTCTAGCTCACACTTTGCCAGAATATCACAGATGATTTATCTTGCTTTAACAAAATTCTAATACATCCAGGGAGCAAAGGTTCTAAAAACAGTCATCAGTTAATAGTAATAAAAAAAGGTGTTTATGGAGACTGGAAGAGGTCACTCACAATGCTGAGTATCTGTCCATCGCGGACTGCACATCTCGCCGGTAAACTGTGCGCAGGATCACCATGATGGGGTCAAACTCCTTCTCCCACACCTCCGCTAAAAAAATCCAGTAAACGCCATACATCACTTTCAACACATGTCTAGACAATAAATTCCAAGAATTCTTGTGCTACCGGCAGCACTGTTTTAGCAATGGCACAGGAGTGCCATCATGAGGTGGATTGGAGGAACGCAAGGCAATAGACTCAAAAGGGGCTTCTAAAATCCTTGCAGGTCATGAATGACATTTATTTTCCCATTACAGACTTTTTCAAATGCTGACTGGATACTGAAAAAATTTCTAAGTAAGAATACACACTTTTAACATTGCCTACTTTCTTTTTAGACAGGCAAATCATTTCCTGAACAATATACAATCTTTAAATGTCTTTGGTTGAATTTGTCCCTTTTAAATTATCCCACAAATAGAAAAAGAAACAACATGCTAGGGTAAATTTGCTGTATTTATTAACAATATGAATAAAGCTTTTGGCACCAGGTGAGATGCAAAACATTTCGTTCTTTCCAAATGTTTTACTTGGCCTCTCTAGTTCATGACAAAACATGGAAAAAGAGGACAACTAAAGTGCACAGTAGACAGCAGCAGTGGTCGCTCACCTTTGGGTGTGTACATGCCCTGCTGCATGGAGCCACCAGGCTCAGACACTGGAGCTTTAAAATCAGCAACAGCAGACAGCATCTCCTCAAAGCTACAACTGCCAGGCACTATCCCACTCTTAGGGTTTGGGTTCTCTGGGATTTGCAATATCCGTTAAGGAGCAGCATAAAACCATAATATAGTAAAATACAAGCCCGGGTTAAAAAGAAAGCGCTGGGTTTCATGCCTGTAAAAGCTAGCAGTGATCATGATCATACGATTAGTACCTTCGACCTTCTCTCTGTATGACTGTTTACCGTAACGAATGCAATGCCACTCTCTCACAATGTCATCCAGAATCTCAAGTTTTCTTCCTTTTTACAGTAAATGTCATGTCTGGCTTTTACCATAAACATGCTAATCTACATCCAGATTTCTGTAAAGCTGTTTGATGATCATGACCATCATCAAAATCGCTACGCAAAAAACTGAAAACCGAGAAAGAGTAGGTAGCAAAGGATATAAGGTCAAGAAGAGAGCTGTGTGTGCGGTCATTCATACACAACTGTGACACCATTTCTGCTCTCAGTATCTCGTCATCAGTCATGCCTAGCAGGTAAGAAAGAAAGGGTGAGATAAATGAGAAAATGGTCCTTAACTTCACAAGCACACAGGTATGCAAACCATGTAATTGGTTACATTTTTATTCATTTTTGAACACAGATTGCGCTAAAACATAATTATCAAAAATACAATCGAGCCTAGTTTCCACTCTGAACAAATAAATCCTTATTTTATACAAATGAAATATTGAAAGAAAATCAACACTGAACACATCTGGCACACTTTAAGAAATTATTTAATAATTAATAATAATAAAAGCATCACTGAACGGCCTGCCATGGAGCTTCTTGTACAAAAATGCACATACTACTTATTTGAAAGACTAATGAACTAATTAAGATCCGCGTGTGCGTATTTACAAATTTAAGCTGTCACTAAACCCTATTACCTACATTTTAGTATAAGGTTACTGTATGCATGATGCTTTTACACTATTTACTACACTTGAATATTTTTTTCCTTTCCTGAAAAAGAAGCATTATTTAGGTTGTTCAAATAGTACTCTAAAATTTATATGCACAAAATCATACAGATATGCCAAAGTTGAAGGAAACTTTCGAGTGGAATGTTTGCTCATTAATAAGAATAAGAAGTAGTAGTTTAAACCTTAAACACAATAACCCATCTATATAAGCATATAAATAGCACCATTGTGTCATTAGTACCAACCCAGGTGTACGCGGAGGCTGCACAATATGACGAGGAACGTGAGTGCCCCCTCTAACATGGGTCTTTCCTGCTCTGCGTCCAGCACTGTATTCTGGTGTTGGGATGCCATCGTCAACAAGTCCACTACTTTAAACCTGACATGCAAGCACAAAAATACTTTTAACAGGACAAGAGCATATCTGATGATTTCATTTCAATGCAAAATGCACTCTCTCTTTGACAAATGGCACAAGGTGGATACAAGGTATATGATTCATGTTAGACAAAAAAACATATAGATAAGACAATGTGCGTTAAAGTGGAAACAGCAGTGGGAGTATCTGAGCCACACCTCTCGAAAACTGAAGAAATAAAGTAGTCTGGATCTAGTCGTGATGCACAAACCTGAAAAAAAAAAAAAAAACATATAACAGAAAACAATCTCACTGATGCAGGTTTGTTAGGTGTGAACAGTGATTGTAAGGACTCGAGAACAAAAATAAAATATGTTTAGAGATAAAAATCAAAAATTTAAACACAAGTTGCTGCTATTAAATAATGAGACTGAGCAATCCAGACCAGAACAATCCTGAGACCAAAAAAAAACACACGTGGGTTGCTTGATGAAAAAAAAAAAAAGCCCAACAAAGTAAGTCCAAATTCAAGGTCATGTTAATTGTTTTCCCTGAAAAATTAGGGTGTAATTATGGAGAACTGGGTTCCCGATGGCGTAACAGTGAGCCAACAATATTACAAAATGTTTCTCGAAAATTCTGAGAAAGGGTCAGAAGAAAGGCCACAGCTGTGGGAAAATTCTTGACCAGGACAATGTGTCAGCACTTACGGCGCTCTGAGTGAAGCAGTTTTAATTCCAGAAATGCATCACAGTAGCGTTGGGTGACATGAACAAAAATAAAAAATCATAGCATGCAAATTTGTTTTCGGTCGAAATCAATATATATATATTTTGGTGTAAATGTTATTAATTTTCTGTCAGAAGCGGAACACGACAAATGTCCTGTAGAACATTATACAAGTTTATTTCAAATAAATTCAATATGTACACTATATGGACAAAAGTTTTTGGACTCCTGACCAGAACATCTATATGTGGTTTTTGAAAGTCCCATCCCAGAATGGAACCCATCTTGCTGTTAAAAAACTCCATGCTTCTGGGAAGGGTTTCTACTGGATTTTGGGCAAGGCTGTGAGGATTCATTTCATTCAGCCATGTAAACATTCAAACAAGTCAATCACAGATGTTGGGCAAGGAGGCCTGGGGTGCAGCTAATGTTCCAGTTCATCCTAAAGGTGTTCACAGTTGGGGTTGAGGTCAGGGTTCTGTGCAGGCCACTCTACATCTTCCACTCCAATCTTGGCAAACCATGGCTTCAGGGAGCTCGCTTTGTGCACAGGATCAGTGTTATACTGGAACATGTTTAGGCCTCTTTCCAATAAAGGGAATTCTTAATACTACAGTATACAAACACATTCTAGACAATTGTGTGCCTCCAACTTTGTGCCAATGGTGTGGGGAAGCACAACATATGGGTGGCATGATCAGGTGTCCACAAACCTTTGTCTATATAGTGTATATATATAATTAGGGTTGACAATATGACCTAAAATTTACATTGCGATATTTTCTGATATATTCACAGTAATGATATTTATCACTTTTTTCACTCAATCAGTATTTGTTTCTCTTTTGTTCCTGATGTTTTGGCCTCCCCAACACATGTTTTTTCTGCTGCTTATTCCAGGTTTGGGTTAAGCTTATGCTACTACTGTAAGTAAGACTGTAGTATAACAGGATTAATATTTTTAATCTAGTTCTACATATCATGCTACATTATTACAGACTCTTCACTGATGTATTCATGGGGTAAAAAACACTGCAGCTACCTGTTTATTTGTGGAGGAAGGATTATATTTCTGCTAAACTGCGATGCTCAAGATATACAGTTGGCTGACGATATGAAAGGTCTAATCACGATATGATATATCGATAAATATTTGCCCAGCCCTACATCACAGTACTTGTTTCGAGTCTGTTACAGAAGTAAACAACAGCATTTCTGAGACAACTAACAGAAGAAGACCTACTGCACTGATCAGTGGAAGACTAGAATGCAGTGGTGTGTATTTGCAGAAGGGGGATATTTTGAAGGGGAAAGTCATTGAAATGTACATTTTCGTCAAAAGTGAATTACAGCATCAGCTTTGTTATTTAATAGCGCAACTTCTATGCCTCCTATCTGTAACCATCCCATTTATTCAACAACATTTAGCCACAGTTAGTTAGAACTTAACAGCTCTTTAAACTCACTCACCAACCATTATTATTTTTTTGTCTTGATTTGTCAACTCTCACTTCACACTTTCATGACTAGCTGAGATGATGAAGCTTTCAAAAAAAAAAAAAAAAAGCAATCTGCAGCGTTTGAAGCAGAGTGTTTATAGTGAATGAACTTTTTTCCAGTTGGATTTGACAGTTGTCCAGTTTCCTACATTTCATCTTAATCCAAATAAAAATAACAGAGCTAGTAAAGAACACTGTTTCAATATCAGTGGTTATCAGTGAATGTAATACCTGTAACAGGAAGATGTCTGGGTCGATCATAGAATTGCAGAAATGAGACTGTACATATGTCATAGCCTGCCCCTTGATCTGCAATCCATTCCTCACCCACATGTTACTGTGAATCTCAGACAGACAGGCCTGCACACATACACAAACACCAACACACTGTAATCCGCTAATGAATAACATCACATTACACAAGGTGAAGCTGTTCTTTTGTGTGTGTTCTAGTTCACACACCACCTTACTCTTAAGTCGTCTTAAAAAAAAAAAGGCGGGAAAAAAACCCCAAACAAACAAACAAAAAAAAAATACCATTATACACTTGAATACAAAATGAATTTGTGAAAAATGAATAAACTGTTACAGCACTGTTAATCTAGCAGGCACCCGACTCTATTTCTTATGTGACACAGTAGAAGGAAGGAAAGACTGCTGTGAAATGTGAAGGTCTATAATAACACTGATGACATTTCTGTAAAAATGCATTCACATATGCCACTACAATGCAAAAGGATTGACCACATGCTTGATGCTGTATAAGGGAGACTCTCCTGTCAAATACTTGTTATCCAATCAATACACACACACACACACACACACACACACACACACACACACACACAAAAACTTCAGATGGAAATACCTGGCCCTTTTACATGCTGTTTAAATTGACTGACCAACAAGACTTTGAACATACAGTATCGGTATAAAGCAAGTTCAACTCTAATAGAAATCTACTCATGCCTAGCAAAGTTACACTATATGCCTCATGGTGGCCCAATACATTTAATTAGTAGTTTTTCCTCTAATTTGTCACCCAGTGGAAAACAGAGTGAGAGAACAGATCTTCCTGCTGAGCATCATTTCGAGCTGTATCCCCATCCTTGCCCCAGGTATTAAGTTACCTGTATCTGAAGAGGATGCACCATAATCTTCATGAGCATTTCCTGATCAGGGAGGAGACTGTCCAAGTCCAGCCCCTGACACTTCACCGCCTGGAACAAATCAGAAATTTGGATCAAACCAGATTTTCTAAAAGCCTATTTTTAAAAAAGCCTAGGAAATTCAAATAACACAGAGTTTGTTACCTTGCTAAGGAACATAGCATAGTAGCGGTGCAATGGCAAATGAAACGTTATTTGATTGGGAGCAGGCTGACGGAGAGGGGAAAAAAGAAAAAAAAAAAACGAAAGAGTGAAAGAGAATCAACACTCCAGACCTGTGCACAAACACAAAAACATTCACTGTGATGTACATGAATATTAGACAACCATAAAATGCTGTACCTCGTCAACAAAACCAATGGCATCAAACCACATCTGTAAAGTCTCCAGGCAGTAGCGTGCCACTGTTTTAGTGTACTCCTGTGTTTCCTGTCAACAAATCAATCACACAAACATCCTCTTAGTTTCACTTCTAAATTTTGTCAGCATGTGCCACCCAAATCTAATTACAAAATAAGGATTGGCTTATTACAAAGTGATCTGACAGGGTGCTGAGCTCCCTCTACAATGAAAGGGCTAACATGCATCAACATAAACTGTATCCAATCAGATCGTTACTTTGACTTTGCAGTGTGTGAGCAGCCCCCACATGGGCTGAGCACAGGCCTCCAGTTCCGCAGCAAAAGCCGCATAGTACGTCTGAGATTCAAACTCCACGTGCTCGTTCAGCTCTCTCTTGTTCAGATTCATTCCTGAAAAGACATAAAGAAGCCATATAATTAAAAAAAGATTCTGAAGCACTATAAATTATAATTATGGGATTAGGGATAGATAAACATTGAGTGAAAACAGATATGAAGAACAGATGCAAAAGCCTCTACCATATGAATAAACATGGATGTAAAAACAGGCACTGTTCGGTTAAAAGGCATTTAAAAAAAGGCATTTATTAGACATTTCATTTTTGTTTTACACAGGCAAGTTTTATAAAGTTAAATAAAACCGGGAATAATACGGAATCACGATGAAACTGAAACTGCACAACTGCTGAAGCTCCAACGAAACTGACCTTGAAAAAAGGAGACAAAGCTCATCCAGAGCATGAGCAGTGAGTGATCCTCCAGAAAACGTTTGGCTACACTTTGGTGAGAAAGAATATTAATAAAGTCGCTAACTAAAGGCCAGTAGGTGTTGTTCTTCAACAAGGCTTCACCACAGTTCACCACCACATGACGATTGTTCTCTTCATCTACAACAATAACAACAACAAAAAAACATGTAAGGTTTAACTATAAACACAAGTTACAAGGTGAAATGTGATTTTGACTGGTTTGCTAAGTCAACACTCAGACAGACAGAGACACACACAGACAGACACAGAGACACACAGAAAGAAAGACAGACAGACGTGGTGGTCTGGGAGCACCCTTCACACAGTGGAATTAACATTTTCCTAAACTGAAATATATTTTGCCTTCATTTCAACCAGATGCAAGGTTTTGACAGCCGGTTGACATTTTGACAGCTGGTATCTGACTTGTGAATTGATAAGGTTTGCAAAAACTAGATCAAAGTGTGACATTCATTCTGTGACAAGATCACACTTAGCCTGCAAGGTTTTAGTCATCTTTCAGAAGATTGTTTTTACCACCTCCTTTGATAAGCTGGCTCCCAACAAAGGCTCAGCCTTACCAGAATCCAGTGTGCTGTTATTATGTTGAAAGCATGTGACCGCAACCTGCTAGGTCTCTGTGAACACTGTTCACTATTCACCTTCAAAACCCAGCTCGAAATTTTTCTTCATTCACATCATACGTGGAAGCTCTAAACAAAATATGCTTTATCTTTTCTTTCCTTCGTGGGTATCCACAAGATGACCGAGGCGAGTCCAAGTCCGTTACAACGGAATAACCATATGAAAACAGAATGGATCAGACAAAGAATACAGATACTCTGACAAAATATCTTTAATTTCACGTTGCAGTTTTAAGATATTATGGCCTAGGAAGTCGCTGGATTGTTGTGGATCGTTTCTGGACTATCGATGTCACCGAAAATTCCGACTCGCTACTTGCCGTAAAGGATTAAGGGAAGGGTGAGCCGGCCCCTTTAAAATTAAGCACTCACTGACCATTCACTATTTCCAAGTATTTCTGTTAAAGCCTCAGATCTTTTTATTGCATGTTTATATAAGTTCAGTTCATCCATCATGCAATTGCACTTTTATAGGTGTACAGTCGACCCTCGCCACTTCATGGTTCGAATTTCGCGGCTTCACTCTATCGCGTTTTTTTCAATCACAGTATATTCATTAAAAAGTTGATGGAGACAGTGAAAATACGGGTTGCGCTCGGTTGTCTTGAGTCAATTATTTTAATTTTTTATTTTTTATTAACTTTTTTCCAAAAAAATTGGGTGTTATTTCATGTCTAGAGGACGTATTTAGAAGGTCGTAAACAGGTTTTCTATGCTCTAACTACGCGGAAATACTACTTCGTGGAAATTCACTTATCGTGGTAGAGTCTGGAATGGATTAACCGCGATAAACGAGGGTTTACTGTAATATAACCATTCTCAACACCAAAGAATGAAGACCTACATGCATGCCTACCTTGCAGCTCACTCTTGATAAGGCAGCTCTCCATCATATAGAGCAGTACAGTGACCATGATGTCCAAAAGCTGGCACTCCTCAGTGACATGACGTGCTAACTCTTCATTACTGAACAGCTGCACGCTGATATGAACTATTCGGTTGGACATCGTGTCTGATTCGTGGCTCTTCATCAGAGTCTTCATGATAAAGGCATAGTGCTGTACAAATGTTTTAGTGAAAGTGATCTGAAAAGCAAAGGCAAGTGGATTATAAATCTGCCAGCCACTTAGGTTCATAATACAGTAATACCTCACGCATTCGCGGGGTTAGGTTCCATACCACGGCGCAGATGTGTGAAAATCGCAAATGTTTGGTGGAGTCACTAAAAATGCTAATAAATGCTTATTTCTAAAGTTTA
>JAOVYU010000060.1:15836004-15847377 GCA_025674565.1 Synodontis membranacea | reverse complement strand
GCCAGATATTTCAGAAGAGAGACCGTATTGTCCCTCGAGGAAGATCCCATTGGGCTGCCTTAATTACCTGATAAAATGCTGTGGCAATTACTTTTAGGGGTCAAAAAAGAAAAGAGGGGAAAAAGTTAGTTAATTATTATTTATTTAAGAATGTCTCCTATGTTGGCCAGTTAGAAGCTTTATGCTCGAAATCATTTCGTGAATATTGTCCCGGAATCACAATGGAAGAGTGTTACGAAACGACAGAAAGGGTTCTCTCGCATTTACCTTGATGCTCTTTTTGAACTGATAACCGGGTGTTGAAGAGCCTTTACGCAGAAGTTCACTGAAGATGACAATCTGCTCAAAGAGGAAAACTCTGCGCTCTTTGCTGCGAGACAGAACTCCTGTGTCCTGCTCGGTCACAAAGAATGTCTCCTGCTGTAAGAGTTTACCCTGACTTGTCAGCTTTCCCTGAAACACACAAGCGCACACTCAACGTTACAAAAGCCATTGTGTATCATTCGGTGATGTTTTGCTATTTATGCGTCAATGTGTACATAGATGTCCTGTAAGAACACATGCTTCAGACTGAACGGGTGTCGTTTGCGTGTGAGCGAGAATGTGCCAGTCTGTCAACACAGGACTATTACACAGAAACTGTGTGTCAACACGGCTATATAAACTGGTCAACCTGTCTCACGTGCTCTTTTTTCCTCCACCTTCCTGTCTGTCTGTCTTGAATGTCTCTCTCTCTCACTCCTTTTCTCTTACTCTGTTATATAATGGATAAAAGCATCTGTCAGAGGGTTAGGGGTCACTTTGGCCACTATGAGATATAATCCACCCATAAATATGACAGCTATGGAGACAATGCTCTTATCGCCGCTTTTCCATAACTGAAACTGCATATTTGAGAAATTACAGATAAACAGTGCCGTCAGTAAAAAGCCCTGCCTGTCCTCTGTCGCATTTCACAGCTGATAAATGATACAGATGACACAGCAGATGAGCATTTGTTTCCATAGAAGCTTTACACATACAATGACCTTTGCTGAACATTACAAATACACTGGAATTCTTTTTTTTTTTTTTTTCCTCAACCACAACACGGACAGAATGCACCTGATAGCGGCACGATATCCGTTTGTACAGCGCTTCTTTTACATGTCCTGTAGAATCCAGGCCAGCAGAATTTTATATACCTCAAAGCCTTGTAGTCTGCCAAGGTTCATCATGTCATTGCAGAGTTTCGGGACCTGGGACATCAGATCAACCGCTTTCTACAAAAGAGGATTAAAAAGCAGGTGAGTACTGGCAACGCGAAAGGAACCAAAATAAATGCTGCCTGAATTCCATACTCATGAAGCAAGCAATTAAACGGACTACGGTGTTAATCGATGTAATAGACGCCATGCATCTCGATACAATTTATCTTACTCTTATGCCTTTTTTTTTTTTTTTTTTTTTTAACCATTTAGAGTTGCATTTTATGTTGTGGAACATCTGCGAGACAGGCTTGAGCCCGTTATGACTTATATTATATTTCACTTATTAGAAGTCATTTAATCACCAGCCTCTGCTTTATTTATTTATTTATTTATTTTATTTATTTATTTTTTACCTATCTTTAAGTGAAAAAGAAAGATAAAACAAAATGCTCGTCACGTATGTTGCCAAGATCTCGGTCTCGAAAACTTTGCCCTGGTGCAAAACCTACTGATTTTACTAAGCACTGACAGAAATGTTCATAAAACTAGAACTATGTTTGTAATCCATTTTTATTATGCATACATGGTGCATCAATCCAGAAACGACAATGTATTTGAACATGCAAAGCATGTCATTTGAATTACAGCAGCCGTCTACTGTCAGAGGTACTGTTACTGAGTAATAATAAACCCCTGACCAATCAGATTCAAGAATTCAATGGCACAGTGGTACAAACAGCAATACCATCTCACCTCAATATCCTGACAGTCCAAGCCTGCCTTGCTACTGTATTTCAGGAAGTCCTAAAGTATATAAAGACACCGTACATAAGCCATGCTTTCCAAATTAATATTAAGCTCTTAAAACAACGCCCCAGTATTGTTAATTGTTACAGTACTGTATCTTTTTTTACCTTTAACAGTAGTTGATATTTTGTGATTCTCTGAATGGGCTTGATGAGAAAATCGCTGATGCTCAATCTCGAGCTCACTTCTTGCTGAACTGCCTGAAGGCGAAGAACAATCAGGAAGCGTTACCTTTGGAACATGCATGTTCTTTCAATCGCTTGTCACAGCTAAAAGCAAGCAAGACTGAAGCGCAGTCTACCTCAAAGTATGAGTCATATTCAGCCACGATGAATTCTGACTTGGGTTTGTTCTGGCAGTAAACAACATACATGTGCAGTCTTCTTTCCTGTGTACAAATCCAAAAAGTCAGTCTCGGATTCAGTCATGGATTTGGCGAAAACGCAAACAGGATCATTAGAAAGTGCTCTCCGAGCTTCACATACATGTTTGATAAAGAGCTCTGGTAGTTTTTCATGATCATCAAGACATTTTTCCAGTTCTCCCACGAAGAAGCTGCGAAAATAAACAAGAATAAACGTTACTAGTAAGTAAAAATTGGTAAAAATCCTACGTATTAATATAATATTATTAGTAGAGGTCCTATGGATTTATTATTTAGAAATGCGGCCAATACATTTTGACCAATAATTTTATATTTAGACTGATTCCTCCACTCTAAACCGTTCACGCTTGATCATCTCCACTGCTGCCAGTGGCCAATTCTTGCCAAGTCCCTCATGCAACTTGGAGGCGTGTCCGGCTGAGTCACAGATTATCAAAGAGCAGGAAGAGTTTGAATTGAATTGTAGAGCATTATATTCTTTGGCATCATGGTCACTTGAATTGTGTTGAAAGGGATGTGTTGAATCGCACTGCATCGCGACTGAAGTGAATCATAAGACATTAGTAACTGCTTCATGTGTATCTTTGAAGTATCGGATCGTTGGCAGTGCATCCAGATGTGCATTGCATCGTTGGAGATGCACATCCCTGTTGGTAAGTAGATTAGCTTCAAGTGTATTGTCACATTATAGTTTTACACAGTTTAAAATAAATAAATGTGAGAGAGCACCAAGTAGGGATGGGAATCGAGAACCGGTTCCGATCTGGAAACCGGTTCTTTTTGTTGCGAAGAATCGGAATCGTACACCTCTGATTCCACTAACGATTCTTCTGAACTTTTTAATTTGTGTGTAATAGAAAATATTAATATAAAAAATATTACTTTGATAATTATAGAACTATTTGCTGCACTGTGTATACTGCATAGTGAGCGCGAACAAACGAGAAGCAGAGAACAAGTAGACACACTCACTCTCTGTGCCAGTCATAAATTTGGTGAATATTTCCAAAGACAATTTTGTCCTTCCCTTTCATGTCTTCGGGGACTCCTTTTTCTTCCATCTTCTTCATGAAACCCTGTCAAGGAAACAGCCTGTTACAGTTGTTCCCAACAAAGCGAAACATGCATCATTGCTCACTGCATCATTTTGTGTCATGAATCAGATGTATGTGCTCTCAATTAGGAACAAAGACAAGTCAGAGCAAGCTTCCTATCAGTAGATATTTGGTAATGATCCATTACTAATTAGAATCTTAACTTTCCTCCATGCAAGAAAATGAAAATCCTTGATTATGGACCAATATTTCAGGATTGCTTTGTTTCAGAGGTTATTTCTGGGTGACCCTGTAGCCTGTTTAGATGTTAGTCTGTTATATTTTCTCACCTCTACTACAATTCCTAAATCTTTGACATAATCCTTCTCTGTCTGTATCAGCTCTTTCAGGACAAACCTAAAACATCGAAGAATTCACATTAGGCTGCATACATTTTCACTCGGTGCATTTAAAGAGTACAGGAAAAAAAAAAGCATGACTCACATGCGCCCACGTAGTGCTTTGGCCTTCTGCTCTAGCTCGGGATTCCTCGGCTGGGCCGGGCTCTGCTCCACTGGGTTCACTGAGCTGAAACCAGTGTATGTGCCTCCATCGAGAGTCTACAACATTGGAACGTACATAACACCACAGGCTCAGCTCAAAAAAAAAAAAGCACCATTAACCACCTGGGAGCATGAAGACACAAACAGCTGACTGGTGGAAACATCTCTGATCTGATGTGATCATTAATCCTTATCGTAAAGCAAAAAAAGGGGGAACCATGCTGAAAATAAATGCTTCAGTATTAAAATTCTCAGCAAGCAATGCACAGTAGCGAAAAGGTAGTGGGGGAAAAAAAAACACCAGAAAGAAACAGTAATGAAAAAAAAGAGAAAATGAAGATAAACTGTCAGCTTTTCGTGCTTTACGGTCAAATGCCTACACACACACATCACAGACTTACCATCTTAGTTTTGACCAGTTTCTCTATAGCACTGACTAGCTCTGCGGCACTCGGAACCTCAGCGGAAACCTGCCGTGAAGCGAGCAATGCAGAGGACTGCAAATCACCAGCAAGCGCATAAAAGTGCATTAGTGAGGAAGCAGCAAAGGAGATAAAAGGAAAGAGGAGAGAGGGACATAAAGAGAAAAGAAAGTTAGTAACCAAGCCCTGAACTCAGTATTATAAGGCTCTCTTTGGGATTTTCAAAAATGAAGAATATTTTATTCTCCTGTGTGTGTGTGTGTGTGTGTGTGTGTGTGTGTGTGTTTTTTTTTAATTAAGTTTTGTAAAATTTGAAACAATTTTAAGTTCTAGAAACAATTTTAAGTTCTCCATACTCACAAATAAACTTGGTTTTATAAAGGTCTATCTGCCTCAATATGGCAAGATAGAAGAGATAATAGTTATACATTTAGCTGTAGATGTTTTACCTATGTTCCCGTAGGGTAATAAAAAAGTAATCGTATAAAATAGGTACAGTACTGGGTTACTGTCATTACTGTCTTAACAGTGCAAATGTTCTCACACATTAGTGCAGCTAATATTATGTCTAACTTCAGATAACATTAGCATTACATATCACTACCATTGGCTGATTAGAAATTTTCAATCTAACCGGGGACTGAGAGTCAGCTTGTAGACATGTAAGATGTACTCGTGTGGTTGCACAGATACATGCATTGCACGTGTTTTAAACGAACATTCTGTTAAATGTTTTACAATAAATTTTCAATGTACAATATCATCTCTGGGGGGGAAACAAAAAACGTCATTAAATATCTTGTGTTCAACTTGAAATAAAAACCTGACCTACTGTGAGTCACAACGTTTTTCTCTTGTACATTATAAGCTTTGTTAGTTATTTAATGAGATTATAAGATTGCTTAGTAAGAAATGGCCAGATGAGACTCTATTAAACCTATCTTTGTTTGGCCACTATTTAAAATAAAAAAAATATTCTCAGGAATTCTGATAATGTAAATTTAAAGTAATAAAGGTGTAGCTGTCAATGCACATTTCTATGGAGCCCCTAAAGGGACAGGTGTTAGATAGATAGATAGATAGATAGGTAGGTACTGTAGGTACCTTGTGCGCAGTGGATCATTTCTTTTTTTATATATACATATGTCATTTTAGGGGCGTTTCGGTACTCTTCAGATTTTTGCTAGTTGGAACGTTAAAGTTTTTATGTCCTATATCCCAAGATGGCTCTTTACCCAGATAGAACCTCATAATACTAATGTCATAAAGTTCCCTTCCCCAACAGAACCTGAAAGAAGCACGCTTAGGAAGTAGGAGGAAAGAAAATATGCAGACCATCTTGTGAGCCTAAGCCACAGTGCCATTGTACACTTTGTTTCAGTATGTTGCTAACAACGCATGTGGCAGATTAACACTGTACAGTTCCAGTATCAAATGACATGTTTACACACAAGCAGGCACGTCTTATTTTTCATGCAAACCTCCTAAATCAGGGCAGGCCACAAAATAGAGGGTGTACTTATGTTTCACAACCTGGTGAAGCAACACTTTAATCTGAAGAGGCACAAACATTGTACGCTGTCTTGGTGGTTAAGGGAGCTGAAGGTGGGGAGTGATCTTAAAGCATTTCAACAATACAGAAGAAAACATTGTGTTCGCGTGCATGTGTGCGTCTGCTGAAAGTCAAGTCACCAATAAAGTGCTACATTTACACTGAAAAAGACAAATATGGCAGCGTGCGTTTCATTAATGGGATAAATGTCAGCCCGAAGTCTTTTTTATGAACTGATAATGAATGACATTTATGAATGCTACTCAGCCATCAGCTATGATCCAGTCCATGACTTGAAACCTCAGCTTCCACGCCAACACTCTTGTCTACTAAGAGCGTAAACCCGGACCACAGACCGTAGATTGCATGTATGTGTACCTTCTCCTCCTGAGTGGAGGGGTCTTTGATGATCTCCATGGGTGGAGGGAGTGGGGTATGAGAGTCATCCTCCGGTTCCTCCTCCCCTCCACTCTGCATTCCTGATGACTTGGAGAGCGTTCCATCTTTCCTTATCCTCTGCAAGACAAGAATGTGAAATATGCTAAAACACCATTTACTAAGATATGACGAATAGCTCTAAACCAGCTTCTTCAACTACGTGATCTTTCCCAGCTCAAGTGGCTTTCGCTGCTTGCAAGGCTGTCACTGGAAATAAGAGTGCGTTCTTAATGACCAACAGTCGAATCTTGAGGAATTCAGTTTCAGAGCTTTTTTTTTTTCCTAGATTTTTTTTTTGCTGCCCTATAATTTAAAGATGTGACGCATACTGTGGATAGACAATGCGACTGCTGATGCCATGTCACATTTCCCAGACTGGATTGCTATGTAACACCCAAAATCTAGGACGTGCTTCACTTTGTGCAAACACATCAGCAGTGACTGAGCAGGCACCTGTGACATATCACCATGTATATAATATGCAATCAGGTTGATTTGTGCTATTTCCCTGTTTTGTTTTGTTGTTTTTTTTTAAACCAAAATGCTTTTGGAGTAGGTGAACCGATTGAGATACTGGTTGTAAAAACAATTTTTGTTTAGTTTTTTTTTTTTTTTTTTTTTGGATTGAAAAGGTTAAACCTTATCATGCTTGATATTCAGAAAATAGCAAACATTAACCCAGTAGGATTTTGTGGAAATTATGAGTGCAATTAATTTTCCGTCTTTTAGTCAGGGATGGGCAAGATAACAAAAAAAATAAATAAATAAATTAAAGGTGTTTATTCAACAGAAAATACATTTCACTATATATAACTGCCAACAAAACAGTTCTGCTCTATTTACTTAGGGCTCCAAGACAAAATGCATTTTATTTATATTCATATTCAATACAAATATTTTAATTTAAACAAATTATTACTGAAAGGGAGAGAAAAAAAATCATTTTACCACTTTAAAGATTAATTACAAAATAGCATTAAATCACCAGCGTCCAGTTTTAAAATTAAATTTAAAATAATGCATATAAATATATGAGATATATTGAAATATGTGCAATAGTCTCCTCCACATCATTCTTATTATGTCACTGATGAGATCTTGTGATAAAACTCATTGCTCAACCCTAATAGCTTTACTGTCAAGCTATATGAAATTTTTATGTATTAAATTTTAGCGCCTCCCATTTGCTCTCATGACCAGCAGTCACTGCCGTTTTGACTGTGGAACAGGTGCCTGAAATTGGCCTTATCCAAAGAGAAATCATGAATTTTTAAAACAACAACATATTTTGCAGACAGCACGAGTCTGGCATTCTTGGCTGCTCCTGTGTCTAGCAGTCTCTTGTTTTGGTTTCAGTTTGCGTTAAGTACTGCGTCTTCGTTATGGTTATTCCTATTTTGAGTACTTGTGCTGTGAAACTTTTTCTGCGATTTTTCTATGTAGAGAGAGATCTGGTGAAGCTTGTACATGTGACCTCTTCTTCATGTTAGACTGGGTATTTAGAACAGCTCTCAATGCACTAGCTCTAAATTATAATTTCTCAATTCCGTTCGAATTCCACACTGTGCAGTGCTTCACTGATTCTGCTCTTACACACTCAGTATGGGGAGGCAGGTCAGGGTTAATGTGGGTAATTGTGTTGGGGTCTACAGCTCCTGCACTGCCTACAGAGACTCTTTGTGCACATCACACAGGCATAAAGAGCAAGGCTAATCTATGCAACTGCGGCTCCAGCCATACCAGACTCTTAATAACACATTCATACAGGACAGAGAACAACAGGGACAGTTTTCTGTATGAAATTCTGATAAAAAAGAACGAACATGGTAAATGAGAGCGGCAGTTCCAAAACGTTCTGACGTTCAACTGGGTCTCACCAACGCCATGTGCTGCTCTTCTACTGTAATACTAATTGATGTATCACATATTACAGGTAAAGAAAATGACATATATAAAGATTGTAAACAAAATAATTCCTTCGTGGATACCAGGACTACTCAATAAACTTTTAACCGCTATCAAGCTTTGCCTTTTAAATACGCATTGCAGAAACTTAGACTACGGTTGTCTGAACGACCACAAAACATACCATACAGCCAAAAGTATATGAGCACCTGACCATCACACCCATATATGGTTCTTCTCCAAACAGTTGCCGTAAAATTTGAAGCACACAATTGTGTAGGATGACTTTGCATGCTGTAGCATTACAATTTCCCTTCACTGAAAGTAAGGTGCCCAAACCTGTTCCAGCATGACAATGCTACAGTGCACAAAGTGAGCTCCATGAAGACATGGCTTGCCAAGGTTGAACCTGAGTGTCCTGCACAGAGCCCTGACCTCAACCCCACTGAACACCTTCGGGATGAACTGGAACACTGACTGCACCCCAGACCCCCTCACCCAACATCAGTGCCTGCCCTCACTAATGCGCTTGTGTGGCAGAATGAGCACACAACTCCCCACAGCCACACTCCAAAATCTAATGCAAAGCCTTCCCAGAAGATTGTAGGTTATTATGAGAGAAAAAAAGGGACTAAATCTGAACTGGGATGTTCAAAAAGCACCTAGGGGTGTGATAGTTATGGGTCCACAAACTTGGCTATGTAATGCATATTTTTGTGGGGATATTGATAGCAAAATATTTTGGCCAAATTAAGGAAAGTTAATCTTCTAATGAAAAATTGTAATTCTGTATTTTTTG
Organism: Synodontis membranacea; assembly: GCA_025674565.1. Classification (NCBI taxonomy): domain Eukaryota; kingdom Metazoa; phylum Chordata; class Actinopteri; order Siluriformes; family Mochokidae; genus Synodontis; species Synodontis membranacea. The sequence continues at coordinate 15,838,282 of JAOVYU010000060.1, read as the reverse complement.
CACTTATAGTTGTTATGAATATTATTTCAGTTAGAAAAGTTTCAGGGTTTGTGGGTCATTAAACTTAATAAAACTACTTATTACATACAGCAAAAAAAAAAAAAAAAAAGAAATTCTAATTTTTTTTTTTTTTTGCTCAAACCATACTAACCCACTACCTCCCAATTTAAACTGAGCTCAATTGAAATATATAAATATACTGGACATATATTTATGTATGTTTATTTATGAAAGATATCATTTTGTTATTTTTTTTTTTTTCTGCAACCTCCTCACTGCATTTGTGCCACAGTGGTGCTTCACATGCACAACCAAACATGTAAATAATTTCTACTTAAATCTAAATTCATAGATACAAGGAAGCCTAATGCGAGCAGGACACTTACCTCCTCCAGACTGTCATCTTGCATTTCAGGCGGTCCCAGGTCAATGCTCTTGCGACCATCCCTCTTCTGCTTCTGCTTGCTGGGCAGCTTTTTGATGTTGCTGCCATGGCTGAGGCGGCGCACGGGGCTTGTGAGCCACTTCTTCAGGGTGTTTCCAGAGCGTTTGGGTCCTGGGGAGTTGCTGTGGAGGGAGGCGAGTGAAGACTGGGGCTGCAGTGCTGCCACCGAGTCTGTCTTGCCATCTGGACCACTGACTGTGTAGTTCTCTGCAAAAGTATGGAGATAAAAAATAAAAATAAAAAAAAAAACATGACAACATCACACATGTAAGTCATGCCAAGTCATGTCAAGCCAGAATAATTAATATTTAATTGATAAATGCAAATATGAACATTTATTTAAGTAGGATTCAACTCATGATAATACAGATGGCAATGGAATAGAAGGATTCATACATTTGTGATTATGCCTAACTGTAATTCCGTGATTAAGACATAGTCTTTAAACAAAAATTTTTTTTATAATTCTAATTTATTTATAAATATATTATTTATGTTTTTTTTAAGGTGTGAACATGAAAACATCATTCTAGTACTATACGCACTGATGTAACATTACTGTAACTCTGCTCATCCATACTGCACTTCATTCCAAGCAGCCAAATGAGGCAACAAGTGCAAACCACACAGTGCCAAGTCAAAGTCAATATGCGTATCGACTACGCTAATTCTCCTGTCTGCAACAGTAATGCATGGTAATTGATCTAAGCTACACTATGTAGGATTACACCACAATACCCAGCACTATGCATAATGCAATAGCCTTCAAATTTGATCCATATGTAATGTAAAGCTGATCACTTTTCTGTAACAATGAGCTGTTTTTTAGCTGCCCGTGTCGTCCTCTTCCTGTTCTTTTAAAATAAGTTATGTGTAAGAAATAAAATAGAAGACAAATTGTGTAATAGACAATTACTGCATCAGAAAAAAGAAAAAAAAATCTCTAATAACAAATGGTTTTGGACCTTGCACACATCTGACACAGCCTTGAACGGAACATGAATCCAAAACTAATGTTTTTAGTTGTATAAATAGCTTTTTGTTGTAAATAGCTTTTTTTTTTTTACTTAAGCAGTGCAACATGGTGCACAAGCACCCTATGCAGATATAAAGGGCTCATCCTAAGCTTATGAAAACACAAGGGTTCATAGTTACTAATGAATACATACTTACGATTATTAATTATTCCATTTCTGTTAACAGAAAGTCCCCTAAATCCTACATATATACGTGAGATGATATGAGTTTTTGCTACACAAAAATAACCCCAAAAACCTACCAAAAAAAAGCCACTTTTGCTAAATGAATGTGCAGGGTAGTAAGAAATAAACACAATAGCGTATACACATGACTTCAGTATTAGTGAGTGTTGTTTCCCTGTAAATGCTGTCTGTAAATGCCAGCAAATATTCACAAAAGCTCCCGCATTCAGCTTCACACACATAAATATATAAATATATATCTGAATGACAGACTTTATTCTGAGACACTTTGGCTAAGTGGTTGAGCCTGAACTGTCTGTACTATTGGGACTGAAAGGTTTGCACTTTAATGGCTCCTACATTATGAATATCCTTCTAACGAGAACAGCACAAGAGTCTAACCACACACATCTGCAGCAAGAGTCATCATTTTGTTTTTACCTTTTCCACGCATTTTAGCCTAATACAGGACACACCAACACTGTGTGTCTGAGACTATTCATATATATATATATATATATATATATAGACAGTATTGTGCAAAAGTCTTAGGAATCCTATTTTTTTGCGTACAAATAGTGTTATAAATTACATTTTATGAATTCTGCCTTATTGATTCAGTACAAAAACA
>JAOVYU010000060.1:15802949-15813830 GCA_025674565.1 Synodontis membranacea | reverse complement strand
TTGTGGAAGTCGTAAATCTCCTGGATGTTACCGAAGATGATATGCTCTTTGTTGGCAATGCCTGGTGGGATCTCCTCCACACCACTAGTCATCTCCCAGAGGTACGTCTACACACACACACACACACACACACACACACCCACACACACACACACACACACACACACACACACACACATACATACACAAACACACCGAAAAGAAATTGCTGTCTGCAGTAATGGTCACAACATTATGCAACAGGACATTGGAATCAGGGAAATTTACATTTCTCTTTAGGGTTTGGCTGAATATTGAGAGAAAATATTCTTAGACATTAGTTTCATCATCTTTACCATTTTAATTTATAAACAATAATTAAGGAATGGTGTCATGTAAGACGACCTCACTTACCTCTAAGCACTCATGAAGATCTCTAACATAGGCTTTTTCAGTTTGAAGCAACTCTGCCATAATAAACCTAAAGGCAATCACACACACACACACACACACAGCGGTGATCATAGTGGCAAGTTGAATTCAAGGAAAGCGAATGTGTTTTTTTTTTTTTTTTTTGCATGAATTGCATTTTTAAATTGAATTTTGTTTACTTTTCAATGATTCTTATGTAGGGAGAATTCTTGTATTTAGTTTTAGTGGGCTAGGTATATTATCTAGACTTTTATCTGGTTTCATAATAAATAATATACAGCTTGCTTTTAAATTTACAGTACTGTGTAAAGGTCTCAGCTTTAAAGTAATGCCGTAAAGTAAAGATGACTTTACTTAATGTAATAATGAAATAATGACATGAAATCTTACTATTTCTTCATCTTCCTACTTAAAAGCAAAACACTACAGCACGCAGTAAACTCAACAAAGTTTAGATATCATAACTCTTTGCTTTTATTTTTATTTTTTCCTTTAATAGTAGTCTCAGGTACAATTTGTGCACTTTTATAAGGAAACGAGCTGGTAAGTTTTCCTTTCCTCTTGGAGAATCTGCTACAGTTCTTCCGGAGACTTTGTCTCACTGCAACATCCAGGAGCATTTCTGAAAAGCAGTCCCTTGTAATATGTTGCTTTCTGTACTGACATACAAACATTTCGCAAATACAGATAATTTTTTGGAAAAGCAACGTTTAGAAAGCAGAATTGCAGAATTGATCAAATAAATATCTATAACATCTTTTGCACTAGGAAATAGGGTGCTAAGACTTTTGCACAGGACTGTAGATTAACCGGTTCCTATTTTTTATTTATTTTTTCAATCAGGAACTGGTTACGTTTACATTTATTTTTCATATTTATATTTATATTTACACACAGCAAAGCTCTAGTTTAAAGACTCACTCCTTCTTCCTGGCTGACTTCCTTTTCTCCTCATTGACCTCATGGTTGGGTTCACGGAGTTTGACTTCTGGGTCAGTCAGGCTGGCTGGAATGATATCTAACTCCAGGTCCTTATTATGCTGAAAGAGAGAAGCACAGGCATGCACGCGACCCGTCATAGATAATCTGGGGTAAAGCAATGTATATATATATATTTTTTTCTGTTGTACCAAAGTACGGCTCATCACTAACATTTCACTGCTTGAGTGCAAAGTGAATACCTACAACACAACTAACAGTTTTTGGTACACTTCTTGTCAATTTCTGTCGCAGCAAAGACATACACTGTAGTTAATTTAAATCTTTTCTTGCAGACCATCACAGTATTTTTTTACAATAAAGGCTTTTAAGCCAGTTAATGGACTTACCCCTAGTCATTTCTTTAGTGTATGAGCTGAAATACTGTTCTGTGGTCTAATCTGGTGCAGGAAATGTAGTTAGGACGGTCAGCAGGTACTCTCTTACCTCGGAGCTGATGCCCAGTGCGTTCTCCAAGCTGCAGCGGTATTGGCCCATGCGCTGGGAGAAGTCTCGGTAGCGTCTGTCCACCGTGCTCACCCATTTCTTCAGCTCGGTCACGTGCGCATGGCCTTTCTCCACGAAGTTGTCGGCCAGCTGGATCAGCAGCTTCACCTTCTCCTTGGTTTGCTGAGAGATACAACATGCAGTGTTTAGCCTGAACGAGCGGGTCTGTGTTCTCTGCGTGACAGGGAGTGGGTCTGAATCGGGAAAAGGCTGTTTGTGCGACGGCTTTCAAAATGGAGGTGTGTGTTTGTGCATGTTTCCACATGTTTAAGAGCTAGAGGGTTTGTTTTCATCAGACTATGGTCTCTGTGTCAGCACAATCGCGAGTTGTTTCCTGAATAAATCTGAAAATTTGCTCAGTGAAGAAAAATGATCCAGTTTAGGTTTTTGGCCTAAACTGGAAGCTTTTCTTTTGTTAATTATTATTAAACATCAATGCTAGCGGGATGCTCTAGAAAAACTGGAAAACACTGGGGAAAGAAATGTCAGTATTGTCAGCATGCTGTGTGAACTCTGGCTCTAACAGTTCCTCAACCTCAGCTATATCACTTGAGTTAAAAATTCGATCAAAAAAAAAAAAAAAAAAAAGAACTAACAACGTTTGCTGTGTCTAATGGAAACATCCGCAGTCTTGACCAGGCAGTTACTAAGAATACTGTAAATGCATAATTGTAACTTGTAAAGACTTATAAAGGTAGAAACCTCCCACTCGTGCCATTTTTTTTTGGGTTGCATCCAATGAGATCACAGTCCTGAGGCACACCTCTAGTCTCAACCAGATGCCCTGTGACCCTTTCTGGCAAGTCTACGAAGTACATATATGATAATTAAGGTCTAGGAGCATCTTTATACATTACAGATTCTAAATTTAAACACTTGAGACTCCGTGCTGCTTAAAAAAACAACAACAAAAACATTAGAAACAGAAAAAGACAGATGGCTCTTCACCAGGGCATGTTCGCAAATGATATTTACCTTAGCAGGGACACAGAAGTTTTCATACTCTTTCAGCAACTCTTGAGTTTTCTCAGCTGAGTCTCCGAGAGTGCTGTGAGTGGAGAGGAAGTATTCGCCTGCCTCCTGAAGCCAGTCTAACGCCTGCAATGTGGAGGTGAAGAAAAGTTGCAGGTGTGAGGAAGGATAAAAGACATTTAAAAGCGTAAAAAAAAGCGTACAAGGCATTTAAAAGGCACAGCAGGCATTTAAAAGGCATCGGATATAGAAGTGCATTCATTACAAATGAATGTGCGGTGGTCTTGGTGCAGATGTCTGGTGTTCCATCGCTATTCAAACGTGAGGTGTATTCATTACATATGTGTGGGTGTGTGTATGTGCTTGTGTGTGTGTGTGTGTGTGTGTGTGTGTATGCGTGTGCTGCTCTCTGGGTTGATGAATCTCACCTGTTTGGCACTGCGCTCAAACACCACATACTGCTGGCACTGATCCAAGCGGCGTTTCTTCATGGTCCAGAAGTGCAGGACTCTGTTCTCTCTCTGCAACAGCTCATTGAGGATGGCTACAAAAGAAAACAACAAAGACAGAGAACACTATCAGAACAACGTGCAAACCAAGACGCTCGGATTCGGCGTCGCTAATCAGTAATCGTTTGCTGAATAGATGCTACAGTTTCATCTGGCCAGCATACAAGAAATCAAAGCCTGACCTTTGACCTGCTGCTCCGAGCCGCGGGTGTTGCCGGAGGTGGCGGGAGTGCTGACGTTGTTGCGGTGGATGTACTTGAGGAAAACCTCAGCGTTGCGTCTGGCTAGAGTACAAGCCTGAAACACAGCATGTTATCATGAGCAGAGATCACAGTCCTAGACAAGCCCTGCCATTGTGACTTCTTCAGTCGCGTCAGAGGTTCAGTTTAGGAGGAGGACACAAAATTATACAGAACACTCATTCTTTTTTTTTTTTTTGACTTATACAGATAATTACACACAATCCAGTTTTACACTAAACTAATCTGAGCAATACAGTAAGTGGAGAAAAGAGGATTAGTGAGAAGCTGTGACGTACACATTAATGCAAATGCGGAATTAATTACAGAGGCTAAATGTGATAATCTCGTAAAGAAAAGCTGTGAATGTCACCGTGAACCATTTCATAATTTATGCTTCAAAATATCTAGAATTTATGCTTCCGGCTGTTTAAAAGACGTCAGAAAACCCGACACAAAAAAAAAAAAACCCACAGATGAAAAGGCCTGGAAGTAGTGTACTTAAATGTATTATACATTATACTAGTGAAGATGCTGAGAAGTAAACAGAGCACTGCTGGTTTATTTGTTCAATGTTGCTCTATGGCTAATGATTTTATATTTCAAGAGAATTCTCCATCCTGTCTGCACGGAGAGATAAAAGCTTAGGTAATAAAAGTTTCTTCAGCATTTTAGATCAGTCTGAGACACAAACAACAAAAGCCTTGTAATTTCTCCTCGCTGCTTCTGTTTCTTAGCACCTGACAACTATTGAACTTGATCAATGTCTTCAAACATTAAGAATTTTGGTGAAAGTGTACTACCCAGTAGTCTTCTTATAAGGATCTTACAAGGATGTACACACACTATGTAGTTGGGAGAAAATATGATATCCTCATGTGACGTCAGTGGGGTCTCATGAGGTTAAGAGTTGACTGGTGTCATAGGGCCAAGAAAATTGGGCAAGATGGACAGGCAGATGAAGATGGTGTTTAATAGTGAATAAGTTAAAACCTAAATTTAACTGTTCCCCTTTTTGTCCATTTTTGACAAAGCATTTTAGAGGTTTTCATTCTGGCATTTTTTTTTTTTAATTATCCAGGCCTCTTTACAACAGTAAAACTGAGAGTGCATGTGATTATTCCTTAATGTACCTTCAGGAAGGCCTCTTTCTGCTCCAGATGTTTGCTGATGAGAGGAAACACATGGTCACTCTCAGCTAAAGGGCCAAGCTTATCATGACCTCCACACCAGTCCTCATCGCGTCGGTATTCCTGTTCCAAACTCTCCAATACACTGCACACCTATATAAAACACACCCAAGTTCCCAGCAGTTCCAGTTAATACACCCTAGAATATATATATATATATATTCAGATATAGATTATCAGATATATATTTCTTTTTCCTTTTTAGGTAGATTGGTTTTGAGATCAACATACAGTACTGAGTAACCAGTGGGTGGTGCAGCGGAGCATTTCACCTGCTCAGAAGTCTTGTAGAAGGCCACTGAAGCGTTAACTAGCTTGAGTCGGTCCTCCATTTTTAGCATGAGCTGCTGCCAATGCATGGCCACCTTTTCAGCACAGGTGCGGATGGCATCAGGATCGTAGTGGCCTGCTTGCAGCATGACTTCTGCCTTCTGCTGGACCTGCAGTGCACTCTGGTGGGTCTTCTGCAGGGAGTTGGCATGGAACAGGGACTGGCGACAGACACGGTGTCAGAAAGAGAAAATAATACAAATAATTATGTTTCTTTCGAAATCTTAGGACTTAGACATTTTAGGATTTAGGAATCTAGAAATGTAGCTGCAAGTATAACGAGCACGCAATTAATGTCTTTGTGTTCGAAGATGACTAGAAAGACAATCATGTTTGATTGCTCTAATCAGTGCTACAGTTACAGTACTTAACCTCAGCTGTTCTTTTTGTGTCCTTTTTACCTTCCTATGTTATTTAACCTTCAGGACAACAGATCTTCGGCTTTCTGGGGTCAGTGGGCTGCATGTTCGACATTTACTAGTGGGGAAGAGATAAAATGTAGCCCAGAGGAGGAAACAACAGCGCAGGAAACCTGGAGCCGAAAGCCACAAAGATAAGAAACCAAGCACTGCAGGAGGAAAAAGCCCAGCTTCCGATTATCGGACTTTTCTAGACTAATAATTCTAGTAAATATACGTGTGTAAATTCAAATGCATGTGGTTCATCATGATGCAGTTAAGATGTAAGTATCTGGTTCTTTTCCCAAAGACAAAATAGAGACTGCTGTTCCTTTAATAAGGGACATATTTATAAAATAAGAGTGCTTCTGGATGTAATATGGTAGGGTATTTAATAGTTAAAGCTGCCATGCATCATCCTAAAACCTCCCCATGAGCCAAGTGACCTGAAATGCCAACCCCAAGAAGGGAAAATATTTATAAAGTAACTCTATCACAAACCTGTCGAGTAGTATTGTTACGCTTGTAGAATAGCAGGTCTCAAATACTGATGATTATTACAGCTATAGCTACATCCTGCGTAGTGATGAAATAAAAATGCTGCTAATATTTTTTTAACACGGCTTTGTGATCATCTCCTCAAATGGGTTCCAGGGCTGTTCTGAGCTGAACGGGGTTTACAGTGGCTGTGTGTGTGTGTGTGTGTGTGTGTACCTCTATAGCAAGCTGGAACTGCTCGTGTTCTCGTTGTAACTGTTCAGCCTCGGACAGTGAGCTGGCATTAACCATGCTGGCATTCAGCATAGACTCACCATTGCGGATCCAACTGAGCACCTGAACACCAAAATAAATAAATAAATAAATGCACAAAAAAAGCACACACATATATACTGACATAATTAGTCATCAAACATCAACCCAGATTGTAGTATATTCTGGCAAAACATTTGGACATACTCTGACACCTCCACACAAGAAATCATAAATCTATTTTCCCATAACAATGTACAGTATAAACCATTATATTAATTTTCTAAACTAGCCTAGATCATATTAGTTACATAAGGAGCCAATGTATAAAATAAAAAAGCTTTCTTGGTACGTAATATTTTGCTTGACGCTATTTACGTTGTAATTATTAAACCGGTAATTAATATATAACAGTTGCTTTTAGACAATGTGTTGTTCTGTGTCTCTCATTGAAATTGGAACATTTTTAAATGTGTTACGCATCAAAAAATAAATAAAATTTAAGTAAACTTACAGAATAAACTTAAAAGCACGTAGCTTTGTTTGCTTACGCTTCACATACTTAGGTACATGTAAAAGTGGAACAGGTTTCAGTTCAGGGGTGTAAATAATGGTCTAAATTTCACCATGTGACAGGATTTCCCAGGCCCCCGCACATACATGAAACATGAAGATCATGAAAAATACATAGCAATGTTTCGTTCCAGTGGTATTTAAACCTTTACATGCTTGACTAATTTGGCCTGTTTGCTGGTTTCTGAGGTTTAAAAATACATGAAACCAGATTTCCTGGTGGCTTCAGAGAAAGCCTCTCTTCCTCATTGGCTGTCTCTGCCGTCCTCTATCCATATCTTTATCCCTTAATCAGCCCATTTCTCTCTATTAGCACTCGTATAAGTGGAGGTACTTGATGGCTGTCTCTGGAGACACTCTTTGACCCTTTATTACATCCTGAATGAGATTAGCTCCGAGAAAGCAGGAAGGAGTGACAGACATCTGAGTAGCCAGAGCCGTCATTAGCCTCTGACCCTCAGTCTGGACTAACACAAGCTGTGTGGAGCACTAGAAACATACTGTAATGTACGAAGCGTTAGTGGGTTTTATTTTCTGATACTGTATTTGATTTTTTTTCTCATTAACTCATTACAGAAGATGACTTCAAAATGTCAATTCTTGCTAAATAAATAAATAAATAAATAAATAAATAAGACCACATGTTTATACCAAATAGACTACTGTTCATAAAATTCGTAGACCTGTATAGGAAGTATATGTAATTCTATAATTGCTTTTTTTACATAAACTTGGGAAAGGTGATCATCACCAATATATGAGGTGATTTCAGGCTAGTTGCATTAGTGCAATTAATTTTAAGAAGCACATATTGACTCTGCATGCACGTTTGTTTTAGTTATTGAAACCTGCATTTAAAAGCTCAATAAAAGCCTCGAGCATGCGACAAAACAAATGTCCGCGTGCAGAATGCGTCTGCGTCATCTATACCTTGCAATCCACTTTAGCATCAATAATTTACACACTTACCTCCATGACTTTCGACTGTCATGGTTTCCTTTTTCAGCCCACTGCTGTATGTGATATGGCACTGATTCCCAACCCTTGTCATTAGAGTACCCCCTGTCCTGCACATTTTAGTGTTTTCACAGCTATCCCTGGGAAAATACTAAAACGTGCAAGGCAGGAGGTACTCCAGATCCAGAGATGGGAACCTGGCTGATATAGGATACAAAGATTGCTGAATGTCAGGAGACTGGAATGTTGAACGTTACAGAACCGCAACTGCTCATGGAAAAATACTGTATAGTCTCAGTCCAACAGCCTAATGGAAGGCATGTTTTATTCATATGGCCAAACTTTTATGTTTTTGCCTGGAGAGGTGAGACTGAGAATGAGGACACCCTATTCTGCACTGCATGCCTTCACAGCCTTCCGAAAGATCTCACGACACGTTTGCTTTAAGAGTCGCAGGTTTCTGCATGACTGCTGCTCTCTCCACGTTGCTTATGATGACTCAAGCTGAATGGGTCGGTGTGCTTGTCAGCTCAGTTATATTTGTAACACTATACATTCACTTGCATATGCTGCTGTCACGTAGTGCTGCACTGCTTCTTTCTGCTAGATCCTGGTGGCTGTTTCTATGAATTTAATGTTTTCTCCTGTGTAAAGTATGGCAGCGACCCTCATTTGCATAATGCTGTGCTTCTCTGAACATTCACTGCCACATGGCAGGCCAGATTTTGCTACATTCCAACTGTTATGCCTGCACTGAAATGAGTAATAAGCATACAAGGAATAGACGTATGCTTTTGCATGTAGGTGTTTTTTAAATGTGCTTGTGTGTGTGTGTGTGTGTGTGTGTGTGTGTGTGCGTGTGTGCGCATTACCTGTTTGACCTCAGCCTGCAGATGGCGTAGTTGGAGACACTGCTCTAGCCGTTTCTGTGTCTGCTCTGCACTCATGTCCAGTTCATGCTGTTTCTCATGAAGAAACTCCAGCAGCTCTTGAACCTGAGTCGCCAAATCCACTTCCTTCTCCCCTGTTAACTCAATGCCTACACACATACGCAAACATAATCAAATCTAAAATAATTATGGTGACCGTACATCCTCTTTTTTTCCCTCAAAAAAAAAAAAAAGAGCTAATTTACCTCTTGGTATGAATGAGTGTGTGAATGAAAGGGTGTACGGTTCGCTGCAATTGACTGGCGTGAATTCCAGGGTAAATTCTACCACCTTGCACCCAGTATTGTCACGATAGGCCCAAAGCCTTCTTTTTAGTAGATAAATTGTTGAAATGGTGGTGTATTTTTTATTTTTTCAATCAGAATCCCAGGGGGAATGTAAACTTTTAAATCCGACAGTAGTCATGGAAGTTTAACGCTTGAATGTAGAGATGCATGTATGCATAATAGCCACTGGGAGGCAGTACCTATCTACTTTCTCCATTGAGTGTCGTGTGCATCGCCGACAACCTGAGTGCACTATATTGCTTGGGGTCAATATAGTAAAACCATATGGTGCATGATTTATTATTTACAGTCATGACTATTGTCTAGGAACACCTCATTTATTAACACACCATCAGGTTATGCATGTTTCCCTCTTCTTCAACAGAATAAGAGATGCACAGACGTGCAAAACAGAAATGCCAATATTTAAAGCGCAATGGACAAAATGTTTACATTTTGTTAAATCCAGATTCAAATATCATGAAAGTATCAGTAATGCAGCCTAATTTAAAGTGCTCAAACCTGCACTAGAGAAGAGACAAAGACACACCCAGCACACGAGTGGGAGAGTGTGTGAGATTGTCTCAGTGTGACTTGGCAAAGTGGCATTTCCAAAGCCCGAACAGGCAGAGACTCATGAGCCAAGGTCCATATGTGGGAGTAAGGGGGGGGGGGGTGTGAGATGGGTCAGCAGTTTGAAGAGAGAAAGCCTGTTTCCCATGTTAAAAATATCTCTAAGATACAGAAACGCAGGCAGAAAGAGAGCAAGAGGATTATAGGGGTGGAGGAGCAGAGGGCTGGGGAGATAGGAATCAAAACAGATAGATGGAGGGAATGCAGAGAGAGGGGCAGAGGGGTTATAGAGTGGCTCTGATTATTTAACCTTTTTTTGGGCTTCTCTGCATGGAGAGTCGCACAGCTGCTGAGTTAAGCCACAGACTGTAAAGCTCAGCTGTGTCACTGGCTCAGACACCCAATGTCTGCTTATCTCCCTTTCTTTATTCATCTATCTATACCATCACTCTGCCCTATACACTCATCTTTAACTGTTGCCTCTCCATCTGCAAATTTTGTTTGTGTGATAATCCATCCATCCATTCATCTCATTTTCCTTCTCTCTCTCTCTCTCTCTCTCTCTCTCTCTCTCTCTCTCTCTCTCTCACACACACACACGCACACATGCACACATGCACACACACCTGAAGCCTGGACCTCCATGATGTACTGGTGTAGGTCTTGGCCCTGCTGGATGACCTCATATGTCATGTTGTTCATGGCCACTTTTCTGTCAGCGTGCCGCTGAAGCCTTTGTTCTACCAGACTGGGCTCCTCCGCACTGAATTCACTAATCTGCCGTACCAGGTCCTCGTTCCACGTGTCCAGTTCTGCAGTGACCTGCACATTATGGGACAGAACAACAACAACAACAAAAAAAATCTAAATTCATCCAAATTCAGCTTTCCCAGCAATATTACCCTGAATACCCTGAAACAATGAAACAATACATTTAATGTCAAGTTTTACAAAACTTGTCATATCAGGCTGACGTTAGTGTGTTTATGTTGCTAGATATACCAGACCACACAGTACTGTGCAAAAGATTAGGCACCCCAAATTCTATCACATGATTGATGAGAAAGGAGGATATTAGGTAACTAACTATTTTTCAAACAAGCTACATTTTAAACTTAATTGAGGACATCTGGTATTACCTGCAGAAACAGAAGCAAGTGAGAACTGCAGCAAGTTTTCCATTTGGCAATTAAAAAAAAACAACGTAGTTCCAGGTACAAATTGTGCAGTTTTATTAGGACATGAGCTGGTACGTTTTCCTGAGCATCTTGGAGAAAC
>JAOVYU010000060.1:15743614-15754614 GCA_025674565.1 Synodontis membranacea | reverse complement strand
TACTACTTCACGGAAATTCACTTATCGCGGTAGAGTCTGGAACGGATTAACCGCGATAAACGAGGGTTTACTGTAATTGTCATTATTGACACACCACAGCACACAGTGCACAACAACGAAATGTGTTCTCTGCATTTGACCCATATGTAAAGTGACACACAGCAGGGGGCAGCTATTTTTTCAGCGCCCGCGGAGCAGTGCTTTGGGGGCGGTACCTTGCTCAGGGTACCTCAGAGGTACCTGCTGGCCCTGGGACTCGAGCCTGCAATCTTTCGGTTAGAGGGCCGCTTCCCTAACCATTAGGCCACCATCTGCCCGTATTCACAATATTCTCACCCTGAACATTCTTTCAAAACACTTATAGTGTCTGACTTTATAGTACACAGTTGTATTAGAGTAATGATTTATAGTAGCACTATACAGTATCACCCAAAAGCAGATGGATTTGTTTTTTAAATCTGGTGTCCCACAATTTTTTTTTTTTTCTCATGTTGTTTCAGGGAGTTTTCCTTGCCACTGTCATGTCTGGCTCACTACAGATCTAAATCTACATCCAGATTTTTGGCAATATCTATTGTTCAAAATCACAATACGAACTATAGTTGTATACAGTACTACGTATACTATGCATGCTCATTGTGGCATGCAAAAAGAGATGTCTAAGCATTTAAGTTTACACGTGCACTAGACAAAAATACACACAATAAATGCACTAGACCATTGCAGCAGTCTGTGCTGTATGCTATAACACTAATCTCCCATTAGCATGGGCACACAGCGAGTTGTGAAGAAATACATATTTGCATTTGCAAATGAGAAATTATTCCATTAAGTCATACTATGCAAATGATACCTTAATGAGTTGGTTCCAGCTAATGAGGAAACCAACAAACAAGAGCAAATGTCCCAGTGCAGTGTAAGCTGAGAAAACAGGCAGGGTCTTATCTCTCAGCGACACTGATTCACACATACTGTATGCACACACGTGCAGATAGACTCACACAAGAGGCAAGACTAGAAAACTACCCTGGCTCCTTTTCTGTTGTCAAGGGGACAGTTACCCCTAGCAACACATCTACAAAAGAAATGAGGTCAAGCCCCTCACATCTGACATAAACCATTCAGTTATGCTCTCATTTCACTCAGTCAATTCCACACACATCTATTATATTTATTATTGGGAAAACAAGAAAATTTGAATTTTAGCGGATCATTGCTCTGTTTTCCTTGACGCGGTGAGAAAAGAAAGGATGAAACTGGTTGCCCTGTATGGCACTGGCAGACAAAAACAGACAAAAAAAAAGATGGTGGAGCTGTGTATGTTTGGGGTGAGTTGGGGGGGGGGTTGCCATTTTATCTAATCCACAGCCCAGACCGTCTGGGTTTGCAAGGCAGACGAAATCCTCTTAACCACATCTCCATCAGACCCCAATAAATCAAGACACTGCAGACATGCATTTTCTCCTCCATTCAGAATAAAGGGGCTGGAGCAACATGGCCCAGTGCCCACATGCTAATGGGGCTGTATGTTGAGTCAGTGATAACGTGTATTACTTACTGCTCTTTAACGCACTACATCACATGCCCATAAATCTATAGGAAGCTGTGTGTCTATTCTAGCAGCTATGATTTATTCCAGGATCCATGTGTGCTTGCATTTTCCAATAATTCTTCATCTTTGGGTGATGTTTCAGTTTAACAGGTTCATTTATGTTCCTTAGGGACTTTTTTTTTTTTTTTATCTGTGTCACATGCTTCATTTGATAAGTCAGTATTTCATATCGTTTTGCTCATTGCACGAAAGCCTGAAAATAATCTAAAATTCTGCCTTCGGAAATATTTCTCAGTATGAAAAGCACATACTACTCATTATCTATTCTGTGAATGCAATAATTGGGCCTATCATTGCCTTCTCACTGTGGAAGTTGGGTAATTACTTAAAACGCACGGATCGCAGCAGGACCCCTTACGCATTACATCTGTTGGTGTTAATGCATTTAATTATGAGTGTCTAATCGCCCATCTGCACCTGCTGACCACAGAAATAATGAGGTTTACCACTGGCTGGCATTGGACACATGCCAGGGTTCCTTTTAAGATACTCTGTGTCTGCCACTCCATCAGCTACGGATCACAAATCTCAAGACAAGTTCACCTGAAACTAGCATTCATGCAGGAGCAGTATTATTTTTTCAAGCAAGTCTCTTAGAAAAACACTCGTAGATGCATAACTAATACAATACTTCCAGGCACTGGCACAATACAGACACTGTTAATTACCAAATAGTTGAAAATGATCAAATGAAAGCACCAGTGCTACATATATTCTATATGTCATCTGTGTGAATTAGTCAGGAATTATGGGAAGAGTTGACAAAAAGGAGTCTCTGTTTTGATGTCAGTGATAAGAAGATTCATATTCACTTTTGCACATTTTCATGATGTGAGCCAATAATCCTGGAGATGATGCTATCTCTGTTCTGCTAGTTTAGCAATAGCAAATGGGGGAAAGAGAAGCCATTCTTGATGGCACGCTGACAGGTAGAAGCAGCTGCTGGTCTCAAAGCTGAGAGGGAAATGTATGCAAATGAAAGGTTATAATGAATTACAAGCATGGAATAGAAATAAAGTAGGGATTTCCCCTTAGGCACAAATACAAACTGCAGAATGTTTGGCACCACAAAACACAGAGAGAGAGAGAGAGAGACAGAAAGTGATGTTTTCCAATAGTCATCTGCTCAGCAATCCCGTCATCATACAATCAGCACTTTCACCATCCAATGAAAAATCACTCCATTTCCTCTCATACAGAATCAGTGTCTATTCAATTGCAAACCCTTTTTCCAAGTACCCAGACACTGAAAAAAAAATGCAAATTTTAGAGCAATTTACTGGCAACAGGGTTGCCAATAAAGTAATATAAAAATGTACAATAAACAACACACAATAGAGTACATTAGCTCATTTGGATGATGCATTTTAAGATGGCAGCTTACATGCAAGTTCATGCAAGTTAATGGTATAGTTCATCGGTCCCCAACCTTTTTTGTACCACGGACCGGTTTCATGCATGAAAATATTTCCGCGGACCAGGTAGAGGCGCGGGGGTTCGCATAGCGGGTGTGGAGCTTGTGTATCATCTGTTGCGATGAACCCGTAACTTGGGTAGGAATCTTAGTATTTTCATTTAAATGCAGCTTTCAGTCTGTGAAATGATCCACGGACTGGTACCGGACCGCGGACCGGGGATTGGGGACCTCTGGTAACTATAACAACCTTCTGAGCTACTGTACAATACAAAGCCTTAACCATTGAGCCACTACAACAACAAAAAAGCATCAGCCAAATGGGAACATTTTTTTTTTTAAAAATACTATGTAAGATATTATAGTAGTTTATTGTACGTTTACAGTCATACAGTGTAAAAAATTACAGTACTTTATTGGCAACCCTGTTGTCAGTAAATTGCTGTAAAACTTACAGTAATTTTTTTTATGATGCCTGCTGAATAATCTGCTGAATACCATTTTCCTAGTACCTAATACAACACATCTTGTGAAAATGAGAGAAAGTGCACTAGAGGCAGGAGAATCAATTTGCCACCAAGAGAGATGATATTTCCCCCGCCTACCATCTCCTACCACAGCACAACACAATCACTAGACTGGGCTATTATAATGCAGTACACAACAACCTCACACAGCGTAATCGAAGCAGGGCCATACAAATTTCAGCTCGAATCAGCTACACTGAAGTCATCGATCCCACATTTCATTATCCTGACCCGGTTCTAGGTGTTCCAGTGAGAAAGATCATATTAGCCGTAAAGAGCTTACTGAGAACAAAACTGGAGGCAGACTCGCAGCTAGTGCAGCCAGAAACGTCTGTTCTACTAGCCATTAAACAAACTCAACAGGAATCTGGATTTTATTTATTCCTGCATATAATCAATCACAGCAAACTAAAGATAACCATCTCCATGGCATCTGCACTTGTCTGTAAACAGTTTAATTTCTACTCCACGTACTTCAGGATTTGCTGTGAATGATTAAATCCTGGATCATGTCTAAACTCATGCTTAGTTTTAGGGTAAAAGAATAAAAATTGCTAGCATGAATAAAAATACCTAACAGTCTGCCTCATTTTTTGCTATATTTGGCAGAAGGGTGGACCAACCATAGCTGTCACCCTGTCCATGGCACTTACTGGCCTAATTGCCACCTCAGCTCTGTAGTCCATAAAATATAACAGGTTACATTTTACTAAGCACTGTCTGGCTATGCTGTCAAAAAAAAAAAAGAAAAGCTATCTGACTATGCTGTCAAAAATTTTAATTATTCATGACTGGGCTATTCATGACTTTTTTATTACGGAGCTGTCACACGAGGTGAGCGAGGAAAAGACAAGGAGTCTTTTTTTTTTTCCTCTGTGCAGCCAATGTTCAGCCTGAAAACAATTAACATTTAATGCAATCTTGAGTGAATTGTGAAATAATACATCACGGTAATAATATAAAAATACATATAATTTAACTTTCCTCTTAAAAACATAGCCCTAGGCACAAAACACCCAAACATGACAAAACTATGAGTATCGTATTAGATGGAAAATCATCAATATGCATGAACACACCAGCAGCACCACCACCCCCGCCTTCCAATCCCACCCACACCACATCAAACCAGTGGGACTTCATGAAAATGTAGATCATACCAGGACATGAAGATGATAATAATAATGTAATACAGTTTCACACTGCTCAAATGCATTTCACTGTATTTCACTTCACTTCAGGCAGTTGTTAATGTCTGTGTATTAACATTTGCTCATTAAAGCATGCATCTTCATTTTTCTATGGTAACGGCTTTACTTTAGATCTATTAAATCTGAAAAACAAAACTGAAGATACACTGATACCATGTTGAAACCAAAACAAGTCTGGTTACTATTTATTTTCTGGTTACTAGTTGCTATTTAGTAATAGTAAGGTCTGGAAAAAAAACAATAAGGTCTCTCCAGTAAACTGTAGTTAGTTCAGTATAGTTCATATTATAGTTCATCATAGTTCATGTTGGATGACCAAAACCGCTCTCCAGACCACTTTTACGTGGTCTTGGTCTTGTCTTGGTCTCGGATCCCTCTGTCTTTTCTTGGTCTCAGATCGACATAGTGGTCGGGAGATTTGGAGACAACAGTATCCATGACACACAACGTAACGTTTGATAATGCAACATTATTATTATTTCGCTTTTCGCGCCCTTTTGATGTGCAGTTTGATGTGCAGTTTGTATTGGTATGTAGTATTTGTAGTTTGCATTTGATTCATATGACGTGTACGCATGTCTTTATATTGTTTGATTACAGTATTCTACTTAAAATGGCATTGTTTGACTACATAAATTTTAAATAACATCTGCATGTCATGTTGTGTTGACTTAACAGGCCTAATCCATTTCAGGGAAGTTGATATCATACAGTGTACTTTGGCTAGTACTAGTACAATGGGACATGATGCAATTTCAAGTTTATAATTATGTATCTTCAATTTGATGTTATAATTTCATCTACAAATTAAGTGTAATTGAAATCAGTTACATATTTCCCATTCTTTAGACAGTTGTTGGTGGTGTTGGCTTTTTTGTCAGATGACTTTGGGACCAGTCAGTACCCGTCATGTCAGTCCTCAAGAGCACACAAAAGTTAAAGGAGTCTTTTTTTTCCCCTGGTCTCGGTCTCGGTCTTGGTCTTGGTCTCGTCTCGTCTTCGTATTGGTCTTGACTCGTTCTGTCTTGGTCTTAGTCTTGGTCTTGTCTTGGTCTTGATACCCTCTGGTCTTGGTTTAGGTGGTCTTGACTACACGTCTAATTCAAAGTTTACTGAAATCTTATTTCAGACACATTTCTATAATATCAGTGTTGTGAACTTCTTGGAATAACACAACTGGTATGTTAACTGGTATGTGTATATAGTAAGTTCTTTTTAACATGTTATTTGTGAAATGAGAAAAACAATCAAATGAACTATGTTCATCCTGCGGCCATTCACAGAGGAAAATCATCCTCCTTCATACACAAGGCCATGTTGCAACAGCGACAAAAGACATGATTTTAAGCCTTGGATGGGAAGTCAAGGATGTACAAAATTGTATAGATGAATTTATTCCCCCCCCCAAAAAATCTTTCTTTCATGACGGTATTCATGCTTCGCCAGACAGAAAGTCATAGAATCTAACACCAATTACTCTTAAGACCAACTCTGTGTATTACTTTAGAAAATTACAAATAAAATTTGAGTCAGGCACAGTATTACCCACATTTTCGCTAAATACGGCACCATTCGCACTCAGGTCGCTGCACTATTTACTTTTCTAAGAGTCTATGATTGTGAAGTCTGACAGTCGCAGTGGGTTTATACAACATGTATAGGGGAGAGATATTACAGAAAAATCACACAGATTACAGAAATTAGACAATAGCTCAAGCTAAATAAACACAGCAATGTGAACAGCCTGAAATAATACACAGTAGCTTAATCTACTCTAATCTACTCTTAATCTTTAAAGTGAATCATGAATAATTAATGAGGGGCATCTCTCATAATTCATTGCGTGTATTATCCACATTGACATGCAGGTCTTTTGTAATAGAAAATACACCCATAAATCATGATTCTCCTGAGGTTTTCCTGGAAAGAAAAGACAAATGGCATGTCCTACAAAACAAAATCAGCTTGGGGGGCATTAGAAAGCAGCCAAAGCCTTTCTATAATCTGTCTGAGACTCAGAAATAGTTGTAGCGTTATCAGCTTTGACTACGCATTATTATGCCCTTATTAATGCCCCTTCTCTCAAATCTCACTAATCGTATAATTCCAGTGGGATTTCATGAATATTTTTTTGTCTCCAATTACACAAAATATAATATCACATGTAAAGGAAGATCAGCTAATGAAAGATGACTAGGCATTCCTGATAGAAGTTTATCAGTAACAAGAGGAGGAAGACAAACAGATACACAAATGTACAGACAAGGGAAGGAGAGAAAAGAATTCTCCATTAATACCTGTGTTTTAGAGCTGTAGGGGCCAGGCAGCATGCCACTGAAGCATAAATCCCAGTTTGCTGCGTAGCTGTTTGCTGTCTGCTGTGCACAACACCAGATTCTTATCTATCATTCTTTCCATGACAATTCATTAGAGCTGACCAATCAATGAACCACCACACGCACATGTGTGTGCGCGCGCGCGTGCGTGTGTGTGTGTGTGTGTGCGCGCACATGAATAAAGACAAATTCTAGCCAAGCTATTGTAAGTTGCATCATTTCTGCAACTCTTTTAAAGAAAAAAAGTGACTCAATATATGTTGTGCCATTGCAACTGAATTTTGCAAACATACCCTCTGCCAATTGTTATAAATTATTATATGTTTGTCCTCTTGCTGGTATTACTGCAAAAACTGACCTTGTGTGGAATCAGAATAAGCATATATATATTCACAGATCAGGTATAACATTATGACCACTGATAGGTGAAGTGAATAACACTGATTATCTCTTCATCGTGGCACCTGTTAGAGGATGGGAACAAGTGAACATTTTATCCTCAAAGTGGATGTGTTAGAAGTAGGAAAAATGGGCGAGCATAAGAACTTGAGCGAGTTTGACAAGGGCCAAATTGTAATGGCCAGACGACTGGGTCAGAGCATCTCCAAAACTGCGACTCTTGTGGGGTGTTCCCGGTCTGCAGTGGTTAGTATCTATCAAAAGTGGTCCGAGGAAGGAACAGTGGTGAACATGAGCATCAGAACTGGACCACAGAGCAATGGAAGAAGGTGGCCTGGCCTGATGAATCATGTTTTCCTTTACATCACCTGGATGGCATCAGGATGCACTGTGGGAAGAAGGCAAGCCGGCGGCGTCATGCACACGTCGTTTAGGAACTACATATCCCATGCAGTTAGAACTACAAACCAAGATGGCCGACGTGAGCGTGTGCCTTAGCTCCCCTGATTGCAGATTGGAAGCAGCTGCAACCACTCACCCCTACACTCAAGGACTGCTTTATAAGGAGCACTCCTTGAGTGACTCAGTGCTAAGCATTTTAGTTGTACCATTGTGTCTCTAGTGCCAAGCATGTTTTCTCCGGATGGTTATTCTGTGTATGGACTCTTGGACTGTTTTCACTGTTTCTGCTATCTGCCTAATCTCCTACATACTGTTTCCTGATGGCTGTGGCCTCTTTCAGCAGGATAACGCACCCTGCCACAAAGCAAAAAAGGTTCAGGAATAGTTTTAGGAGAACAACAATGAGTTTGAGGTGTTGACTTGGCTTCAAAATTCCCCAGATCTCAATCCAATCAAGCATCTGTGTGATGTGCTGGACAAACAAGTGTGATCCATGGAGGTCCCACCTTCCCCATGACCCTGATGGATAAGCAGTATAGATAACGGTTGGATGGATGACCTGAAATCCATTTTCATCCATCCGTGTCGAATCTGCATTTATTAACTGCTGCTTATACCACAGCCCTGTTGAATTCTCAATTCTGATGGTCATGAATTGACATCTGAATTCGCATTTGTTAACATGTGAAATCGCTGCTCCTTTTTTTTTCTGTGAGGAGCCATTTAATTTAGCAATTATACAAGCAGTCCATAATGTCTACATTTGTAACAAAGGTAAAGCTGTAACTTTAACTTCTCTGACACCGGAAAGTCTTCAGGATAGAGAATTCTTATTAACACTATTAGCATTTTTGTTAGTCTTATTAAGAGAATGAAAAAAGTACAGCTGGTCAGGAAAGACTGTTTATAGCTGCTAGAATGTAACTGATAACAGGAATTTTTGCTTTGTGGATGTCGCACAACATTAACCATGACTATTTATGAATACAAATTTTGGTGCTTCAATCTTTAATAAACTTTTAAAAATCTGATTTTTTAAAGCAGTTTTTTTTTTGTAAAAGCCTAATGAATGTGCTACAAGAAGAATATTATCAATTTGAAGGTAACATCATGCCCCGTTGTGTGTGTTTTTTTTTTTTTCCTTACGTGTCTGGACTTGTATTTGCGTGTCCTCACACGCTCTTATTCACAAATATGTCTGTGGACTGTAGTCATTCAGGTGTAGCCTATTCAACCACCCATATCATGTATATACTCAACCCTGTAAATAAAGGTCATCAGATAGTACCATTTCAGGCCAGCTGGCCTTTTGTATGTTGCCAGTTTTGTATAATGCTCTGTCCATCTTACATGCTGTTGTCTACTTTTTTGTTGATGTGTAGCCTGTTTGCTTGGTAATTGCCACGTTCATACATCACTGTCTCTGTCGTTCTCCTTGCTCCCTATTGCATTATTAAAGCTGTAGTCAGGTTGCGTTGTTTCCTCTGTGCTCTGCTTTCCTAGAAATTTTAAAAGCCTTTTTTTTAAAAAAAAAAAATAGGGTCTGAATAAAGGTAAAAAGCTGCACATTGATTTCTTCAACTGATGAATATCTTCTAAAGCCAAGCTGAATTACAAACGCTTAAAATAACGCATAATTGCACTGTAATAGTATATTATGATAATAGTGATAGTATGTAACCTTTCAATTAACCTACTTAAAACTGAATTCAAGACATCTCAGCACACACCTGTCATAAACCAGTATATAGAAGAGGCAGTTCTTATTTTGTGGGGATTGTCATTACCTCTGAGCAAAGCAGGAGACAGACTGATGGACATGAGACTGACAACTCCACTGATGAAGTGGCACCAATGACAAAGCAAATACACATCAACAGCTAAAACGTACGCAGTGGCAGTCTGTTAAACCATCTCATTCTCAAAATTCAAATGAAAATGTGGCATGCAAAAGAGCGATACTTATATTTGAATGGCATTGTTCATTTCTACACACAGCCAACAATATGACAAATATAATCAATGTTTTAGATGCACACATCCAAGAATACAAAAATATATATATAAATCTGTAGACGTCCCATGTTTTGTCTATGTAAGAATAGTTTCTTATATAAATATATCTCTAAATCATGTTATGGGGATTTATCTTTTAGTGAAGTGAAAGTGAAAGTGGTTAACTGTCGTTATTGACACACCACTATTGTCACTATCTTTAGTGAGATAGTTTACTATGGTGAACTGACATGTCAGTATGAGTTTGTGCATCTATGACTACATGTGTGTGTATCTCTGCATTACATAATGTGGCAGGCTTTGATTTCTGATCAATAACTATAACAAGAGTAGACAAGAGTCACACACACACACACACAAGCTATGCCTGCACCTAAACCTAACCATGACCTTAACCTCAGTAATTAAAAAAAGCTTGAGGCTCTTTTAATTCTTCTTCTTTTTCTTCTTCTTAAAAAAAAAAAGGAAAAAAAAAAAAAAAGAACACTATCCATGCACACCCACAAGGCCAAAACTGTCAGATCTTTCCATCCTTGTGAGGACATTTGGTATAAAAACATGGCACACACACACAGACACACACACACACACACACACACACACACACACAGGCACTGTAGCTAATATTACTGTATGCCTATGCCTAAGTCTAACCATAGCCAGTATAACCAGTAATCATTCAGTAATTCTCTTGGCTCTTTTAGTTTTTCAAATAACAGCTATAAAAACACCACATACTGTATTTTTAAAGACTGGGTGATTGTGAGGACATTTGTCACTATCCTATCATTGTAAGGGCCTGTTTGATCCTCACAAAGGGCTCAATACACACACACACACACACACACACACACAAGCATACATGCATGCACGCACACACACACACACACACACACAGACACACACTACACTACACAAAAAGTTTTAGAACACCCCAATTTTTTCCAGTTATTTATTGCAATTCAAGTCGTTCAAGTCCAATGAATAGCTTGAGATGGTACAAAGGTAAGTGGTGAACTGCCAGAGGTTACAAAATAATGTACATTTCAGAATTATACAAAAAGGCCTTTTTCAGGGAACACA
>JAOVYU010000060.1:15704720-15719370 GCA_025674565.1 Synodontis membranacea | reverse complement strand
TATGGATAACAAAGAAAAAGGTAGAATACAAGGGACAGATGGAGAGAGAGAGAGAGAGAGAGAGAGAGAGAGAGAGAGAGAGAGAGAGAATAATAAGACACAAGGAGTATGGGAGAGGCAGAGAAAGTGGGAGTACACACCAGTCAGTTAAGGACAGAGACAGAGAGTGGGAGAAAATCAAAAGTGTATGCGAGACAAAGAAAGACAGATGGAGTGAGAAAAAAAAGACAAAGAGAGTGGGAGAGCTAGAAAACAGGACAGTACATGCAAGCACTTTTAAGATAAGGACAAGAGAATACTGAGGTACACAGCCCCTTTGTGAATGCTGGAACAGTCCGGGACAGTGATGGATGCTGGGTAAACAAAGCCAGAGAGGGACAAGAGGGCAGAACAAGGAGCCGCGATGGTGGGCACAGAGACATACCGCAAACCATTTAGCCATTTGCTCGAGAGGAAGATCAATGAGAAAACAAAGAGCAATGGTCTTCCTCTGTTTTTCTCCTGCTCTCTCCTTCTCCCTCAATCCTGTCCCTCAGGATACCCTCCCTTCCTCTTTCTCTGTTCTGTCCAACTACACACTGACTGGACTGATGGATTGGATTATTTCCCTCTTTAGAGGCTAAATTAGCCTAATGTGTCTCCAGCATCAGTCCAGGCTCTGCTCATAACACATTAGTACAGAATCATTACAGGGAGAGACAAGAAGAGAAAGGAGGAAAAGCCATGGTGTGTGTTCTTCTGCAACAAAATGCTACAAGGAAAACGCTGCGTTTATTTTTAATGATTCCTGAACTGCAATTGCTTTATATATACTGATTTATAAATATATCTATATATATATACACACACACACACACACACACACACACACACATAGGGGAAAGCTCAAACTGTGAATGATGATTTCCTGAGCTGTGGAAATTTATAATTCTAGCGAATTCTCCAACACTATGATCTTGTTCATCTTCTTTGCAACTAAAGATGTGATTTTTTTTTTTTAAATGGGTTTAAAGGTTTGCTTAAAGAGACTTAAGTCATCCTCTGTCATAAAAATGCCATGTTACATCATTTTCCCCATTTAATTAACATTTCATAAAGGAAGCATACTATTAGCTGAAGAAAATGAGGAAATCTCTCAAATAAAGCATCCATAAGGCTTTCATAAAACAAGAAATGCTCCCTCTATATTCAAAAAAAGACATCTTTATATCCAGGACCGTATTTTTTTTTCCTGGTCCTCACATGTGACTCCAAACAGGGGGTTCATGATTCATCCAGTAGCATGCTCCATTGTCCATGGCCAGATTTCTCCTGTGACCACAGCTGAACTTCAAGTTACAAGCAAAGGTCAAAATCCACACACTTTCCTCCTGACCTCACAGACAGACAGGAAAAACAGGTCAAAAGTCCAATCATGCACACACATTCACATACACACCAGAGATTTTTTTTTTTTTTAATTTAGCATATTTATAAGCAACTGCAAAAAACAAACAAACAAACAAACAAACAAACAAAAAAAAACTCCAGAAACATTTCAGGTTTATAATAGATAGTACTGGTATTTTGTAACAGTATATCTATCAAAATAGAGGTTCTTCCAATAGTTTAACAGGAGGTCAGCTTTAAATGCATTTAATGGCTTTCTAAGGGCATTCTATGTGTCCTGTGGGGGTCTGGCAGACGTTATTCCAGATGTATGATATGCACATCTGGAACAATGTCTGCAAGAAAAAAAAAAGAAACCACTAATACACACTGTTTAGGGTTATCTATATAAGCGGCAAATATTCCATTAAAATACAATGCAATTAATCTCAATGTTTAACTGACTGAAACCGACAAATCCATTAGTTACTGACCGCAATGTTTTTAATGGGAACAATCAGATCAACAAGATTTTGAAGGTAACATAAACATTTTACTCACATAATCCCAAACAAAATATTGGTTGTGTGCAAGCAGATGTGGGTGAATTTCTCTGGCATTGTTGGACTACCAACAGCATAAGTGTGTGTGAAAGTAGAATAACAGAACAGTGCTAATTAGGCGACTCAGTGTAATATCACACACAGGGGAGGACTCAGGTGTCTGGATACAGACGGATGGAAGGGAGGCCCTTATTTCTTTAACCACGCTGCCAGGAGCTCTAAAGCTTTCAGCACTGCCTCCTCTGATCCAATGTTCTTTGTGTGTATTTAGTGTGCGTGTGTGTGTGTGTGTGTGTGTGTGAGAGAGAGAGAGAGAGAGAGAGAGAGAGATGATGATGATGATGATGATGATGATGATGATGATGTAGATTACTTTACAGCTGTTTAAAAGAAGTCAGCTTTCAGCACCAATAATCCATAAGGGCTCCAATATGGCTTCAAAACACATTCTTGAGACACATACACTTTGACATACAGTATAAACACACACACAGACTCACACACACAAAGGGCAAGGAGGTTGGGACTGAATTCCTGAGCAGTTTTAATATTTTCCATCAAAACAATGTTTTATTCCTCTTTGTTGGCCCTTTTTCACCCAGAACATAAACAAAGTGGGAAAGACTAAACAACGTGGCAATCGAAACCAAAAAACCTACACACTGATGTCTTCTGAAACACTCTATTGCCACTTCCCACAGCACAAGCACCATGTGCATTACAAGAGATACACTGAAATAGAGAAACATTGCTGCTCGACATAACAGGAAGCTAACGGGCACGATCAAAATGTTTCATTTCTCATAAAGTCAGCTAATGTTGATCTCTGAGCAGTTAGCTTAGAGTGTAGTCAATGTCTAGCACACCCCAGCTGTCACTGCTCATTTATCAAATGAACTCTGATTGAAAAACGTCTAAACTGTGAAAAGCTAATTACACAGGGAAATATCTGCAGGGAGATATGTTCATAATGAATGAATAAATGAATGAATTAGTCCTTTCATTCATTGAGCTTATCGTATACATCCCAGCCAGACTTATTTTTTTCTCTGCTTTCACCATGAAACACAAGCTGCCCTGGGGTCTCTGGAGGGGACAGTGTCCAGAGAATGAACAAAGTGTGACACATTCAACATACAAATATATCCTACAGTGCAGTAGGTTTGCTATGGACTGAATTTAAGTAGGCTATACTCTAGTGTAAAGGTGTGATGCGCCGACTTGATTTATTGCCATCTATTGGCTTTATTATTAACATATTTCAAGGAATCATATATTACAGAGAATCTAAACCGTCACTGAGACTCTCTCTCTCTCTCTCTCTCTCTCTCTCTCTCTCTCTCTCTCTTTCATTGGGACAGCATCATAATTACAACAGTGTGGTCATCCTCACAGCCAGCTCAAGGGTTTAAGAAATACCAGATCTGCCCAAAGTCCATGCAGATTTGTAAAAAAAAAAAAAAAGTCCCTGAGAACGTCATCTTGGTTAGAAAGATATGTGCAGTTCAGACTGAGAGCGTGCTTTTTTTTTTCATGCTAATGTTGAGCAATGACTGGGTCTGCTGACATTTATTTTGTTTGTTAGAAATAAAGAGAAAAGTGATTGAGAGAAATAAAGCCAAATCCATGAAATCAACAGAACAGGCATCCATCAGTAATACTGCCAGTTACATCCACACGCTGTTATTGTACAGAGTAACGGGACCTCTATTTTTAGTAAAAAAATAATAATAATAATAATAAAAAAAAGATATTTTTATAGGGATTGTTTCTGACACTTCTTTCTCTGCATCTCCAGTTTTCTCCCTTTTTTAAGAAGTAGCTGGTGTTTTTCTTTTCTTTTTTTTTTTTAAGTGCCTTGATATGAATCATATTCATTTCTCAAAAGGGCACTGACAAAGAGGGAGGAAGAGCTCAAAGGACAGATTGGATTTCAATCTCTCTGGGCCCATCCCTCAACCTCTGCCCTCTTACCCATGCAGGGGAATAGACAGGTGAGGCACACTCCATCTAGTATTTCACAAAGTGAAAAAAAAAAAAGAGGTAGCTGCATTTCATATGAAACAGAGACAGCATAATTGGAATGTGAATGAATTACATGTGAGTAAAATATTGCTGCTGGTATGAAGATTAAACTACTGTTGACTGTTTCTCTGTAGATTATGGAAAGTGGGCAATGGTCTGTGTAAAAGCAACACGGTCTCCCTCATCATAGAAACTATTTTCTGGATAAACACCTCTGCATTCCCTGCTTTCCAACTTACATAGAGATTGTATAATATAAATATTATTACCCATGCCTTGACACCTACTCCTTATGAACAACTAAAGCATCCATGAACGCTTAGGAAAATTCCAGTGGGATTCCCATGAACATTTCCAATGGTTTTTCAATGACTATGCAATTAATACAACACAAAACGGCAGGAAAATAATCAACAACGAGGTGGTGCAATATAGCCAAACCACCCTGAACCTAACTGTTACAAAGCCTTGAAACTCACAACTCCTTCCTTAATTTTAATATAGTATAATATATCATTTTAATTTAGTTCATGCAAGGTTCTCTGGATGCTTCTATGGAGTTTATGAAAGTTTTATAAATGTGCCTGATGAATTACAGGCTAATTACAAGTACCAAGAAATTGAATTCAGTCTTATATACAGTACATATAATGATGTCCTATGAATACAGCATCGCACTGGAAGCCATAGTGACGACCCTTGATTCCCGTAGATTTCCTTGGCTAACTCACGGATTCCAATGGAAATTGCAAGGGAATTTTCCATACGGTAAATATGATACAAAGAGATTCTCCCAACTCTGACTTCATGAAAGAATGATCTACTTAAAGCCTGATTTCTGAAACTGGAGGCTTACAGTGGTACAGGATACATGCAGGCAGCATTATTGATTTTTATGAAGAGATTTCTGGCACATGTAAAAGATCTACAGTAGCAGAGAGAGTACTAGCAGAGTTTGTACTTACGCCCATGTATGCGAAGAGGCATCAGGATATGAAAAGAAAAAAAAAACGAAGTAGCGATAAAGAATCTAAAAAAAAAAATAGTAACTTCAACCCAAGCTGGGATGCACACCCTTAATTACAATATAAAGAAATGAAACAACAGAGACTCTTGCATTGCAGCAGCAATGGCCCATGGTTTTTAAAAAAAAAAAAACAGAAACATGAGAGACAGAATGCTGACACCACCCAGACAATTAATGAATGACCTAAACATTCTGCATCTTTAGGGAAGACCTCTGTCAGTCTGCCATTTCCTTATCCAACTTCCTGCCCTGCACACAGAGATGAAAGATGTTTTTATCTGGTAAGAGGTAAGATACAGAAAAGCTCAGCAATGAGTGATAACATTTAACACCACTTTCATCTGAAGTGTATTGGCATTAGGCTATCAGTGGATACTATCTGAGTGAAGAGCATGACCTCAGCATTGTCACGCTGGTTTGAGTATCTTAGTTCCACTGAAAAGAAACTGTACTGCTACAGCATTCATAGACACTTCATACAACCGTGTGCTTCCAACTTTGTGGCAGAAGTTTATGGAAGACCCACATATGGGTTTGATGGTCAGTTATCCACAGACATTTGGCCAAACAGTGGAGAGTATGTCAGTGAGCAACTTTAACCTGTTGTTTCCTCAACCGGCCTCTCTTTTTTTCTATCTGTTAATCTTAAGTCAAAACACAGACACAGCACTCCATCCATAAACTAAGAGAAGAAGTTCAACGAGAAACTCTATGGCATATATTTTCCTGCCTCCAGCACTAGGATTGGCTAGAAGTTGTGAAGGGCTGTGTTTCAAATGATGCACTTTCCACTACCTACTACAATGTCCTCCACAATTATTGGCACCCCTTGTAAAGATTAGTTTAAAAAAAAAAAAAGAAAGAGTTAGAAAAATCCACCTTTCGGTGAACTACATGTAGTTTTGCCTCACACTGAAAAAATGAGAAAAACCCAACCTTTAATTGAACGAAATTTATTCAGAGAAAAACAAATCTCTCATCAAGAAATAATAATTTTCAACAGAAACACGTGCCACAGTTATTGTCACCCCTGGAATTTATTATGAACACAATGCAACTGAAGCATGTTTCCCATTTAAACTGTACATTTTTTGAGTTGATTGGAGTGCGAAGATACTTTCAAGCTGTAATCCACGACTTCCTGATTAACTGGGACACAAACATGAGGTGACACAGAGGCCAAATTCAATTTGTCGTCCATCAACATGGGAAAGATAAGAGAACCCAAACCAAATGATGGAGAAATGTGTTGACCTTCCTACAGTAAGTCAGCAACTGGTTAAATCTTGTAGAAAACATCTCAAATCGAACACTAACATCTTAAACTAAATAAAAATATCAAATTATATTACTCAGAACGGGCTTCACTGGAACAGCCTGGAAGTGAATATTCACTATGTACAGCAAGTTGTGACTGAAACTTCTGACTTCATTTCCCTGTGGTTTTAGTACATCATCGTTTCACTGATTTTCCCAGTGTGAACATGAAACATGGCATTTTGTGTGGTCTGGAAATCTAGACTTGCCTAGTCATGTTTTCCTTACACCTGTCACACAAACTAACTGGAGTGAAAAGTGAAACACAATGAGGGGGATTTTTCCTCCTCTTCATCCAGCACCTGTCTTTGATTTATCCTTCATCCCAGGTTTATATTTGGGCAGCCTTAAAACTTCAGTTGCTATTTCTATCCTTCTGCCTTCACAGATATCAGGAAACCACCTCTCCCATTGCTCTCATTTGTCATGTTTGGCTTTGTGGACAGCAAAAGGAAACAGCAGGTGGGACCTTACAGTTTCTGAGTCCTGTCTGAGCAACAACTGTCCTTGCATCTCTCTAAGCCTCCACATTTTCACTACACAGTCATTTCTCAACATAAGTTTGGTAGTCTACATATGGCCACTCATTTCTTACTAGGACTAATTTGAGGTCTTCTTATTCCCTACAGTCTAGGGTTTTTTTTCTACTACATGTGATGTAGTAGATGTAGTAGATGTGATGAAGTGATGTACTAAAACCACAGAAAAATGAAGTCAGACATTTCAGTCACAACTTGCTTTACATAGTGAATATTCAATTATCCATATTACACTAGCGAGTGGGGCAGATGGTGGCCTGATGGTTAGGGAAGCGGCCCTCTAACCGAAAGATTACGGGTTCAAATCCCAGGGCCAGCAGGTACCTCTGAGGTACCCTGAGCAAGGTACCGCCCCCAAGCACTGCTCCGCGGGCGCTGAAAAAATAGCTGCCCCCTGCTGTGTGTCACTTTCACATATGGGTCAAATTCAGAGAAAAGATTTCGTTGTTGTGCACTGTGTGCTGTGCTGTGTCAATAATGACAATTACTCACTTTCACTTACTGAATTCGCCATGTAACTGTGATGAAAGGCAAAGACCTGGAGACAATATTGAATGTGATACTTTTGGTTCTTTGGCTATGTAATCTCTAGACTACAAATTGGTCACAAATTAAACAGATTACATGTTTTGACATGGAATAACTCCAGGGAATTTTGCTGTTGGCTGTACATCATATTTTTTTGTAACACAAGATGCTGCTGCACAACATTCCTTTTCAAAGCCCGCTAAAATATATTTATATTTCATGCGAACTGCTCATGTTGTTGTGGAATTATACAATCTAAGCTCAGAACGTTCGACAATGGATGAACAGCCGAGCTGATCTGCACAAGTATTGGCCTTATCCAAATCAACCAAAATTCTCCATATATACAGTGCCTCTGGATTCTTATCCTCTTCTATCTTTCATACTTGCACCTTTATTAACTACTTTTTAGTAGATAAAAGTTTCTTACTGCAAATACACAACTGTGCCTACAGCCCAATAGTTCTCTCTGATCATGTTATTAGAACACTATAAAGTTCCTTTTATTATATCATGGAGTTGTGAAACCCCTGACTGACTGACTGACCTGTTTATAAGTAGGAACAATCAGCCAGAGATGGTGCTCCCTATAATCTGGAAGGTTTTGAAGGCCAAAATAATTATGGGTCACAATTCTCCCAACAAAATTCCCCCTAACTCTAACAATAAACACAGACAATCGATGTTACTATACCAAGACAGCTGAAAAGGACCTCTTTTTTGCTCTCTGACATTTCAGTAAACGTTTAGCTCTTTTTTCCGGTGCAAATCGCACCCGCCCACACTCCATTCGCTCCCAGGGAAGCTGTGCATCGGGGCAGGACTCAAAATGATGCAGAAAAAGACTGTTGTCCAAGGAGCATTCATCCTTGTTCCCATTAGAACAGTGAGTACACAAACACCTAAGAGACACTAATTAATGCACAGGCTTCAGTGGGGGTCCTTTAGCTCAGTGTTGGGAGCACAGATTTAAAATATTTGTAAAAATATTTAGTAATTCAGTGCAAATTGCAAACTGCACTCAATGAGTCTACCCTTAGGTTTGGAGTCAGTGCTATAATTCATTATTTCCAATAAATTTATTATACAAGTAACTACTAAGAATTATTCAGTAAGCATAGTAAAACTAACGAGAAATATAAGTTTGAACCTGTCAGTACAGGCACAGGTAAAGACACCCTTTTCAGAAGACAGTTCAGTATCCTTGACAGCAAGTCGGCTTCTCCTTTATCAGAGATACCAAGTATTTTAGATATCTTGATACCTTTCCTGTGCATTATAGAATCTTCGGATGGTCATGGATCAAACCTTTATGTTCTTCAACTCGAGCATCTGTTAGAATTTTTTAAAATTAGGCAGGATTGGAGGATTGGTAAATTGCACCCCATAGTTTTGACATTAAGAGCTCCTGTATCTCAGCTACTTGGGACTAATCGTCTTACAACAGTCTTAAATCATCTTACATCGTCTCACATTACCTTTCTGTACTTCATGCTCTGGACCAAATTATTCTGGATAATTCATATTCACAATAACTGTGTCATTCAGATCATATCCCCAGACTTAGAAAATAAACAAAGTACTCAAGTTCAGCCAAACATATTAACCAATAGTTTAGCCTGCTGTTCAATGCAAGAAATGTTCAAACCTGCCTAACACCAGGTTTCACTTAAAATACAAAAAAACATAACTTCAAGAACATGGCCTGCATGAACACTGTCCAAACTGTTCAAAGGGTACCTCATAATAAGAAACACTCAAACCATCTGTTTGTAAGTAAAAAACTTTTAATGCTTTGATGCATGTGCTTGTTCAGCCGTAGATGTCTGCTTTTTTCAACCCCTCCATCTCACACACACACACACACACACACACACACACACCTAGATTAAGGGACCAACTTGAATCAAAGTGGTTGAAGTGTGTGTGTGTGTGTGTGTGTGTGTGTGTGTGTGTGTGTGTGTGTGTGTGTGTATGTGTATGTGTGTGTGTGTTTTCATGCATCAGCTGCTCCAGTCTGTCTGCATGGAAAGTACCCACTCAGAAATCAGTCACTCACTCATGCACACCCACCCAGCAGACGGTTGCAGTTATCGGCCCGATAAAACACTCATGTCACACAGCTCCCTGCTCTCCCTGATACACCAGCACTCAGACAGCATGCAGTTATTTCCCGTGGCCATAAATAAGTAATGAGGTACTTCAGATTTGGTGGGCTTGAATACTTATTAGTGACCTTTCTATACAGCTATTTTAACATACACAAGAGAACTGACACGGCAAAGAAGATTAGCCATTCACAATGTAAAGTTATACAGGCAGTAATTTAAATAGGACATAGCCAAAGGTGGTTTTGTTTAACACAGGCCATGAACAGCTACCTTCCACTTGAGTGAAAAGGACTAACAGCCACACTTCCTTTGGCAGACATGACCTGTTAAATGAGTCTGGTGTGCAGAGGCCAAGCTCTGGATGGGTTATCAGTGTGGAGTCCAGCTGCACAGCTACAATGAAAGGACCAGACAGAAACAAGGTCCCCATGTACGTGTGTGTGTTTGTGTATGTTTGTGTATGTGTGTGTTTTGTGTCTGACAGAGAGACAGACACTCAGTGCTGTGTGCCAAGTCCTTTTAGAATACATCTGCTGAGCTAGCTGACAAGTGTCCCGAGGCATACAGGACAGAGGGGAGAATAATAATGTAGGATATAGCAAGAACACTCCTTCTTTGACAATTACATCATCGTCACGTCTGTCCTTCATTTGGCTGGAATGACATCAGGATGTGAAAGGGAGAGTGAGGCTGTGAGGCAGCAAGGGAAATAAGCAATGTTTATGGGCATTGGTTATTCCACACTGCAGCAGTAAAAGCATTAAAGGCAGAGTACGGAATGTTTTTCATAAACATTTTTGTTATATTTCTTGAAATCCCGATAACAATAATAATAAAAAAAAACTGTAGTCTGTGGCAGTCATGGGTCTGTAAAAAAAAAGTCTGTTCAGTCACTCAAGTGGGAACTAAGGAAATAATTTTAAAATCCTACCAGAGTTCCCAAGTTGGGATGACCTTCAACCTTTCAACATGGTAGAGAAGAGGAGGACAGTAGTGGATGGGTAAATAATTGTTTATTTTTAGCAATACAACTGTCATACTCATAATTCCGACTTCACAAGTGGGACGTAAGACCTTCCTAGGTCTTCCTAGGAACTAGCACGTGAAGGCAGCAAATGCAAGAGGTCAAACCAGAGTGAAACCAGAGTACAGTCGACCCTCGCCACTTCGCAGTTCGAATTTCGCGGCTTCACTCTATCGCGTTTTTATTTTTCAAATACAGTATATTCATTAAAAAGTTGATCGAGACAGTGAAAATACGGGTTGCGCTCGGTAGTCTTGAGTCAATTATTTTTATTTTGTATTTTTTATTAACTTTTTTTCCAAAAAATTGGGTGTTATTTCATGTCTAGAGGGCTGTTGTTAAAAACTGTATTTAGAAGGTCGTAAACAGGTTTTCTATGCTCTAACTACACAGAAATACTACTTCGCGGAAATTCACTTATCGCGGTAGAGTCTGGAACGGATTAACCGCAATAAACGAGGGTTTACTGTATGGCTTTTCCATGATGGCAACAACTGGGGGAGTTATCTTTTTTGTTTTGTTTTTAGGGAAATTTTGTTAGCTGGATATAACTATATGCTTTACGCTCCTCTCCCCATGCTCTCTCTTGTGGATTCGTCCTTCAGTAGTAATCAGTCATTCAGTAGTAAATCAGTATGCATTCATTTATTTCGAAGGATTGACTTTGGAGAGAGCCCTGGTGGGATTTTTCTGTTGGATACTTTTTAGCTTACTCTCCTTTAAAAGGAGCTTGTGAACCGCAGGTCAGTGTCAGTGTGTTGACCGGCTGAATAACTCATGTAACTTCTTAGATTGTCTGCAAGGATTCAATGAAAATGTACACCATAATAATATCAAACATGAGTGTCATGTTAATGTATATGGTAAACAATACATTAACCAACACTTTTAGAACATTATTTTATTCTTGATGATTATTTGATGATTAAAAATTATGTTTTTTATCCTCTTGCTTTTTTGTTTGTTTATTTCATATTCTGATCTTTGTACAAAAGAGCAATTTGTTCCCTTTCCTGCTCTTATTTTGTTCTTTCACAGTACTCTTTTTTTCTAAGTGTGAATGAGTAGCTTGAATTCCATGATGGCAGGAGATTGATGTTACCTAGAACAGCCAGCAAAACTACAAATTAAAACTGTATGCATCTTTCATTCATTCGTCTTACAGTAACTAGCTGGTCAATGGGACAGCAGTCCACAGTAGTGTACAATCCTCACTCACTCACTCACTCATTTATACCTAGGGGTAATTATAGTAGTCAGTCCACCTACTGGCATGTTTTGGGAGACATCAGAAAACTGGAGAACCTAAAGCAGGGGTGTCAGACCGCATCCAGAAAGGGCCATGTGTGGGTGCAGATTTTCATTCCAACCAAGCAGAAGCCACACCTGAGTCTACTGAAAACTAAATTCAACTGATAAAACAGTTGGAATCGGGTGTTGCTCCTGTTTGGTTGGAATGAAAACCTGCACCCACACCGGCCCTTTCTGGATGCAGTTTGACACCCCTGACCTAGAGGAAAGACCATGGATCCAGGGTGAACTTGCACAAAAACACCATGCAGACAGTAACATGAGCTCAGGATCGAAACAGGGGACCCTGGAGCTATAAGATAGCAACGCCACCATGCCGTCCCTGCATGGTTCCTCGCAACAGAGCCATCAACTGTCCTAAAACCAACCTTAGCTTTGTCATTTCAATTCTCAGGGACAAAAAGGTCCGTGTCCTTCTTTTATCCTGCAATTTGCCAGCTTCTTACTAAGCGCCTGTGTGTACACAGATAAGAATCCAACCAAGTACAATACTGTTGTCTTAAAGATCTTTTTATCAAGACTACTACATTACTACATTAGCCAGCTGCCTAACCTGTGATTACACTCACCACAGGCAGCAATTAGAGAGATCTGCTTCCTCATTTTAGATAGACTGCTTCTTTTAAAAGTCTCTAAACTCACCTCCTGTAGCTCATTAAAAATCCTGCCTGTGAGGAGTGGTTGCATGTACGCTTCCTGCTGTGGTTTTCTTCGAAGCAGGAGCTCTAATGTAAACGCAGGATATGCAGAGAACAGCACCTCTTTATCCCGAGGCTACTGCATAGCTTCTCCATTCTGTGCACAACCTCTAACTTCTTTCCTACATTTCTTTCTCTCTCCCTCTCCCTCTCCCTCTCAGTAACGTCTGGTCTCCCCAGTGGTTCTTTGGCCTCCATAACCTCTGGAGAATGGAGCATCTTTCTGCCAAGTAGAACAATCATCATTACTACTTGAAAGGAATAAATAGCATTAGCAGCCCTCAGGCCGCAGACAGGCTGTCAATATGAATGAAGCCTGGCACGGGATTGCCTGTGTCATCATAACTCACACACTCTCTGGAATATTCCTTGTCTCACACCATCTAAGATTCCACAAAGAAATATGACAGGAAATTCACTGCAGGCTCAATATGAAGCAAAATGCACCAAACTGCTTGAGTACTCATTTTGGATCAGATAAGATGTTCCTTCTTTTCTGATGACTTTGTCTAAAACACTGACGGAAAAGAGTGAAGCTGTAAACCGATCATGATTTAGCAGATGGCGATATATATATGTATACGGTTGGTGTAATGAGAATGCAGCACAATAAAACAGTAGGAGTTGTGGGGCCCTCGCTGAAAGACTAATTGCTCTCTCTTTCCCTCTGCGAGCTGTAACCGGAGCTATTTTTGGGAGCATTCACCCAGGGTTCACATAGCAAACATAACTGGGTGATTACTTTAAAGTGCAAAACGTAATCCATTGTTTCCATGCCCATAATAATGAACGTCTTCCTGTAATTAAACCAAATCACATACAGCTGATGTGAACAGACCAAATAAATCACAACAGACACAAGTTGTCTGTGTCGAAGCCAGATGACTCCACTGACTCAAAGTACATGCAGGGCCAACACCGTATACCAGATGTGGGTCAATTCTGCAGCAGACAAAAAAGAATGATGTCTAAAACTGGATGTGATAAAAACGGATCCTTTCCCCAAGGAAATCTCATTGCTCAGCGAGTCATGTATGTAAAGGTGAGCCATCGATAGCTGACTCCTTTCGCAGATTGAGAGAAGTAATTCCATCAACCCCACACCCAACAGCTCCTTCTCCGCCTCCTCTCTGTCACTAATGCCTGGACGCCAGGCGATGATGTCACTGGAGGAAAGAGCTGCTGATGGCTGACTCAGCTGGGGCTTGTGGTGCAGCATTCACAAACACACAACACACTACATTGAGAAAACAACCAACTGGCTACAAAGCAACAAGCAAAAGGTATATGCCTTAACACAAATGCAGTCACCTTTAGGGGCCAAACCAGAGGTCTTTTACAAATGACAGGGAACAAAAGCTTTTGTCTGCTGCCTTCTTTTGTTCTTGACATGCCATTTAGCAGACCACTCATTCAAGCTAATTGAATGTCATAAAATGAGTCAACCTCCACTTGTAGAGAGGACCGGTGCTGATTCAGCTCTAGAAAACAATACCAATTAATGTTAATGTTAAAGTATGTGACTTATGGCTTTTCAGACCTCCTACAGCGTATCTAGTAAAGCAGAGAATTCCTTTACATACCTATGTAAAAATGTACTAAAGTGCTAACAAGTAAAAAAAAAAAAATATCCACTAATTGTCAGTAAAAGCATCCAAGGGACCTTTTCCTATTACACTTATTCAGGCCCTGTTCAAGTTATAAAGTGAAATCTAAATCTCCCAGCACCAATGACTGCAGAGCCTGATTTTGACCAATCATCTAAAAATAGAGATACACATCTGGTGCAGACAAGCTAGCACATTATTTTTGTGCTTTTGTAGAAATTCATTCAGCATCCAACAGAGAAAGAGGATAACTGATTAATCCACCAGAATTAAAGCCCTTAAGGGAAACCCATTAAAACTGAACCAAGCTAATTAACTGCTGCCAAGCTAACAAAGCACTAAACCCTGTCAGTAGAGCAGATTTCTGCTCTAAATTCTATGCAGTTTGCCATTTGATTTTTCTTCAACAGATGTAATCTGCTCTTGTTCAGCTTAAGAGGATACGCTGTTAATCCTCTGTCATCAGATTTTAGACAACCAGAGCAGAGATCCCTTTCTAATACATGGTGGGCTGCCTTTATGTCCTATATAT
>JAOVYU010000060.1:15603087-15615265 GCA_025674565.1 Synodontis membranacea | reverse complement strand
GGGGGGGGGGGGGGGGGGGGGGGGGGGGGGACCTCTGCTCTAAAGAATAGCCAGAACATAATTGTACACGTTTGAATAATGAGCCTAATATTGAAATAGTTTGTATGTCTTTGTATTTTATGTGAATGTGCTGAGGGGTGTCCTGAAACGTCTTAAGGGTAGGGGTAGCTCAGTGGTTAAGACATTGGACTCTGGATCAGAAAGGTCGTGAGTTCAGATCCCAGCACCACCGTGCCGCCCGCCACCGCCTCAGCACTGTTTGTGAGATTCAGGCGTGTTCTTGGTCTTCTCTGCCAGATGGTCTGAGACAGCTAACGCCCTGTGAGTTCTGCTGAAGTTGTCCAGCTGGGACAAAGCAAAACACTCCCAAACTGAGGTCACAGAAAGCACTGTGGATAACAAGAAGCCAAGACGTGTTAGATTACAGCTCGACCAACACAAAGTTTCCCTGACCATATATTAATGCTGGGGTTTTTTTTTTTTTTTTCCATAGTCTAAAGCTTTTGCTTCAGCTAAGAAAAAAAAAATACTTGTATGACGACGGTTTATGCTAGGTCACGCGGGAACTCCAGGTACCAGCATGCACCAGCACAGAACCCCCAAAGGTTTCCATGACGACGACGACGTCGTTTCGACACGCCCCGCGGTGGGCGTGGCCAGTGTGGATCCGAGTTGAGTTGAGTTGAAGGATGCGAGGAGAGAGTCCAGAGCTCTACCTTGAAATCCTGGCTGGCTTTACATGCAGGAGGATCGGTCGGTGTGAATCATGCGCCTCGTCAGCTGTACGACTCGCCGGGAGTGGTGTGGGAATTGTGCAAGATACGGATAAGTACACGGTTCCTTTCAGTTTGCCTGCAGATGTTGCTCCGTTGCTGAGAAGTTTTCCCGGATTCCCCCCGTTAACGGTAGTATAATGCTCGCGCAGCAGGAGCTCTGCGTCAGGACTAAAGCCTACGTTTTGTTTTTTGTTTTGTTTTGTTTTTGTTTTGTTTTCCCCTCTTCTCGGATTCGTTTGTGCTGACTCTGTAATCCAGGGCTGAAGTTTGGTATTAGATTTAAGTGTAAAAGATAACAGTTTGCTTCTGGAAAGCCAATTCCAGAAGTAGTGGAAATAGTTACAAGTTTAAAAACAAACAAACAAACAAAAAAAAAACGAGAAAGAAAGCCTTGAAGATGGGGAACGCGGGGAGTATGGACCAGCACCACACCGACCCGAGAGGGCACAACATGCCCTTAAAACTGCCCATGCCGGACCCTGGGGAATTAGAAGAACGATTTGCAGTTGTTTTGGTAAGTCTGAGAACTTTTTTTTCTTTTCTTTTCTTTTTTTTTTTTTTAAATAGGAGAAATAGGTTCCTGCTCTGTAGGCTTTGTTTGACTGTAAGTGGCGCATCCTGCCTTCCTGCCCCCCCAGAGTCGAGCCTCCTGCTGCCGGACACCGAGGCGCTCAGCTCGGTCACTGCCCG
Organism: Synodontis membranacea; assembly: GCA_025674565.1. Lineage (NCBI taxonomy): Eukaryota > Metazoa > Chordata > Actinopteri > Siluriformes > Mochokidae > Synodontis > Synodontis membranacea. The sequence continues at coordinate 15,613,799 of JAOVYU010000060.1, read as the reverse complement.
CTATTGTGTGCGCCTTAATGAGCTAACAGCAGGCTAACAGGACTAAGCTAAAACCCCCTCTCTACTGTATCAGCCCAGACTCACACAAAACCCTACAGCTCACATTACACACACATACACGTGTGTTCTTACTCAAGACCTCTTCTCTCTCTCTCTCTCTCTCTCTCTCTCTCTCTCTCTGTGAGGAACATGGTTTGTTAAATGTTATCTGCTCTGAGTCGGAGTCCCCAGAGCGTTACAGGACAACTTAGCCGACGTTTGTTTAACTTTCCAGCAAGAGTTTAAGTCATGTCTCTGCCAGCTTGGAAAGCTTTTTCGTTTGTCTCCGACACCCTGTCATTAAAAAAAAAAAAAAAAAAGTTGTGTTTTTTTTAGTTTCGTATGTTTTTTTTTAAACTCTAGCTGGATGTTCATGTTGGGATAAATGAGGCCTACAAACAAAATAACAAACAAATACAGCTAACCCCCCCCCCCCCAAACAACAACAAACCCAGCTAAAAAACAAACAAACAAACAAAAGAAAAGAAAACTGTACTAAACTGTACTTTTCTCCAGAGGTGGGAACAAGTCATTGTTTTGCAAGTCACAAGTAAGTCTCAAGTCTTTTCACTTAAGGTTAAGTCCCAGTTCAAGACATGCAGGTCTCGAGTCTGACTCGAGTCCAAGTCATGTGAATCTATGCTAAACCCAGAGGTGGGACCAAATCATTGTTTTGAAAGTCACAAGTAAGTCTCAAGTCTTTTCGCCGAAGTCCTGAGTCGAGTCCAAAATCATAAAAATTGTGACTCGAGTCTGACTCGAGTCCAAGTCATGTGACGAGTCCACACCTCTGCTTTTCTCTGTCTCTTTACCTTCAAATATGTCTTTTTCACTTGGGAAAGTGGTTAGAGTATACCTTTAAGCATGTTTTAAGGCACGCCTGGCCCTGGCTCGTGGTAGCTCAGTGGCTAAGTCATTGGACTATTGACCAGAAGGTCGTGAGCTCAAATCCCAGTGACTCCATGAGCTGCCACGGCTAGGCCCTTGAGAAACTGCTCAGCTGTATAGATGTAATAGATGTGTAAGACACTCTTGATAAGGGCCTCTGCCGAATGGCATAAATGTAAATGAGTCACTACAGTACCATTTCCATGAAAGTGAATGGTGCAGTTTTTTAGTGTATAAGTACATGTTTTTCTTAGTGCTGATTATTTTGTAAGTTTTTTTTGTGGGTAAAGGATCAGGAATGATTTCACTCCACATGACCGGCTGCTTTGACAGCTGATGTTAGGAGGTGTTGTAGGCAGTATTTTGCCTACAGCACACTCCTTCTTGCAAATCAGTTCCTCTTCACTCAGATTTTCACAGCACCTGCTCAGCCGTCTCACCTGCACTGTTTTAACCATTAAACACTCAGGTTATTATCATGTATCTATATGAAAGTTCAGGATGTACCACTGCCTCTTCTTTATGGATTAGATGCTGATGTCCGAGCTCTGGACGTTGCCCAGCATCCTAAACTGACTTGCTTTGTACTCGTGTCGGCTCTCCGTAAGCCTTTGTCGACGTTATGCAAAGCATCCGGGTGGGTAATGGTGGCCTGCTTTGAGTGTCCTAAAAATTATAATAAGTCAGTGGGTAAAATTTTCTATCTAGTATGGTATTAGGGGAATCTGGAAATCGTATCATTAAATAAAAACAATATGGCAAGACAATTCAGTTTTGTTTATGTGGCAATGGCTTTAACAATAGACATTGTCACAAAAGCAGCTTTACAGAAATCCGGATGTAGATTTGGCTTCCTAATGAGCAAGCCCGAGGCAAAAGTGAGGGGGGTAAAAAGTGAGGGAAAAACTTCCTGAGAAGGCATGAGGAGGAAACCTTGAGCGGAACCGGACTCAAAAGGGAACCCATCCTTTTTTGGATAGTGGGAGGTCTCTGTAAATATATTAATACTTGCAGTATTAATAAACATCTTTTAAAATGCTTTAAAATTTGACAGCAGTCTTGGTGATGAACCTAAAAAAAGATTTCTATATTGGATTGCACTATCTTCTCAGCCCTTACCTGTCCAGCGCTAGTGCATATATCAAACAAAAGACGTCCTGAAGTGTTACTATGTAATAATTGTGTTCTGTAGCGTCTATTCATTTTCTAGAGAGCCAGAATCCTGTTTCGGTGAATAAGGATACCATCCCAAAGCATTCCAGCTTTATTCAAAACTTTTATGATCCACAAATCTGTCGTAAGGTTGACTATAACAGACTCTGCACCTGCGTGACTAGTGAATGCATTTGATGTCGACTCTTCTGTTTTGCGTGTGTTTGTCTGTTTGTGTTTGGGTGGTACAGCCCTGGCTGTCTGCTCGTCTCGCTTTTATAGGTCAAACACCATCAAACGTAGTGCTTCACTAACACTAGAGCAGCCCACATCTCTCTGATCCTGGCTTCTCCGGTTAACACACACACTCACACACGCACGCGACTCACGACGACACAGTTCTGATGAGTGATGGCAGAGTGGCCTGGGGCAAAAGAAAGTGAGTGGAAAGTTAAAGCTGTCCTGGAGGAAATGGAATGGGTTTGGATTTAATGACTCAGTCAGTCTCGTTCACTGCCTAAGACTGCGGTTCTTTTTCTCCGGCCAGAGGGAACTTCTTGTATATGCTTATATGATCATTTATAAAAACATATAATTATGCAATCATGCAGAGTTATAATAACTGCATCAATTTTAATTTTACCTCTCTGTCAGGGTCACTTTTGGCCGCTGTACATGATCCCGCTTATTACATGGCTACTTACTAAAGAAATCAATAAACACAAAATATTGATTTAAAAAGGAATTTACTGCCACTGTTTAAAAAAAAAAAAAAAAAAAAAAAGTCTGTTGGACTGTGTGATAGGAACTTTGTCCATAGCAACCTAAAGTCTGCTGCCTTCTTAAGAGTAGCCTACTTAGAGTTATAATTAATTAAAAAAAATAATAATAATTCAGAAAATCTTCCAATAATTTCATTATTAAAGCAACAAAATTTACCTTTAAATTTTTTTTTCTGCTTTCTGCGGACTGAAGTGATTGGACGTTGTCCTCCAGCGTCTATGATCAGAACTGTGTCCATAGCAACGGTCTGTTATTCATAGCAGCGGTCTGCTGTTCAGAAATAACAGAGCGCAGAATGCTGTAATTGACCAATCAGAACCGAGTATTCAACAAAGCTGTGTAATAAGTAAGGAATAAAACGTGGCAGGACATGACGTTCTAGGAAAATTCCTGGATGGCCGTTACCACCCCGAAGAGAATTACACGTCATACTTTTTTTAACTGTTGATGGTTGCGTTTAACGTTAAGGGTCGTGAAGATTGTCCCTGATGCCGGTTATTTCCTATAAGAAGTTCTAACAACTTTATTTGCGCCCTCACTTTGTCTTGAAGTGAATAAGACAAAATGTGTGCTGTGTTACAGAAAACCTCAGAAAGATGGACAGATCCTGCTGTGTGAAAGAAAAAGTCATTTGGATTGATCATCTGTAATGATCTGTGCAATTAACTGACGATCACATCCTACTACTATTTCAAACACTCTGTTCAACTTTTTCACATATTGTAGGAATAGATCTGGGTGACTTTATGTGGCGTCATAGAATGCCAAAAGCCTTTGCCTTTATTTTATCTCTATCTGTTCTAACCCCACTGCAGGATTGCGTAAAATGTTCTGGAGTAAATGTGATGGCAGGCTTTGACAGTGATGATGTCGACATTTTTTTTGGCAGGCACTTGGAGGGTTTGTGTGTTTTAATCACAACTCTTAAAGTTATTGTCTGCCATTAAGCACTGACACATGCCAGCCTCTGAGCTTTGGCAGACTGAGAGAGTAGCTGCTTTACTGAAGATCTGAAGAGCTGCTGTCAGTGATGGAGTTTTTTTTTTTTTTTTTTTTTTTTTTGGGTATATGATCCCATGACATGCTCTGTGTGTTGTAGCACGTGATGTCTTCCTACTCTGGTTTTGAAAGTTAAATTCACAGGGAGTGTGTCCAAAGTTTACTTTAAATCAACGCAAGCGCTTCTTTCGGGTTTAAGCCCCGTGTACGTGTTCAGCTGCGAGAGCATGTGGTAACAAACCCACTGCAGAGATCCACTGGGAGGATTAAAGCACATATTGTGTAGACGCTTGAAATCCACCCTTGGATTATTTCACTCTCCTGAGACAAAAAAGAAAAAAGGAAAAAAAAAGCACAACCTATTCATGCTGTAATGCTGCGTTTGACCTGAAACTTAGGAATTAAAGAATGTCTGGAACTGCTACTGATTTTCAAACCAGACATATTCATGATGTTCAGCTGTTGCCAAGATAAAAGGCAAGCTCTTTCACATGTGACTGACTGTGAAATGGAAATTGTTTCTCCATTTGTCAGCTATTTTTTTTCTTTTTCTTTTTTTTAAGGGACTTTCCAGTTATAGTACAGTCTGCAAAAAAATGTTTTATGCAGATTATATTAGAGTAATGCTCAGTTGTCTTGGTTTTCTTTTTGAAAGCACATCCTTTTAAAACAATTTTATCCGTTCGTTTCATTTTGCTGAAGTAACCATTAAGTGTTCAGGTGAACGTGTGTCATTTCCCCAAAGCCAGGCAGCAACAGCGTGTGGCGTTTTTGCTGATCGTTCAGCCGAGAGCATAAGCAGCGGCGCGGTTGCCATAGCTGCAGGAACATTACTGTTAACTGCTCCTCCAAGGAGAAGAACCATGACGCTGGTTCTCAGCATGGCTTAGAATGATCAAGCTTATCAGATTTAAGAGGAAAATCTTGTTTTGTTATGAAACTCTTCCAGCATTAAAAGGAACAGAGCAGACTATTTCTGATCTAGTCAACAGTCTTGTTGGGGTTTGTTCCTGTGTAATTAAGGATAAACATAGACTAAGTAGGGCAAGGTTGATGAGAACCACCCAACGCATCCCGTTTTAGAGTTTGTGACTTACCCAGGATGAATACAGGCTAGCAGGAGACTCTGTCGGAGAAAATTAGTCCCGTAAACGAGTGAAGGTTTAGCCAGTGGAGTTACAAAAATGTGGTTCATAAATGAATATAAAGATAACACACGTATATAATAATAAAAAACCAAAAAGGCTTATGGAACTATTTTATATGTGGTCATCAGGGCTTCTATCAGAACAGCTCTCAATACAAAAATTAACTGATCTAATGCCGGGATCAGACTAAACGAATTCAGGTTTGTCATGACCGTCAGATTTCTAGTGCCAGGCCCGAATGCGGACATTGAACAGACATTGATCACACTTCTTGTAGTGTGACGTAATCAAAGAACAGCAATGTGGCGTCTGGACGCAACACGACACCACGATGAAATGTCAAAGTACGTGAAAACGATTTGATTTTCTCACCCGTTTTGTCAACTCCTATGACTTCAAGTGCCTTCTATAGCCGTGATTGAGAATTTCATGACCTCCCTCCCTGACTACATGCAAGGACATGAAGGATTATTGGTTGGGGCAACTTGTAGTGTTGCCAGTCTCCTGAACAAAACCCGGCAAGAATTGACGGCACAGTGATCGTCTAACCTGACATGTGACCATCGTGGAAGACAAAAAATACCATGTAGTCCGAGCCATAAGCGAAATCCTTCAGTCAGTGGTACAGGAGTATTAAAGGGTTTCACTGTGTTGTAGGAGTTTCTGATTTGCTTTTGCTGTGGCTCTGTGTTCTCAATAAAGAGAAATTTTAGATTCGGTGCTTCAGTAATATCATAGTTTATAGTTAATTTCATATAAACATTGTTAAGAGCATAAACATCAGGAAATAAAACAACACATAATTACATAAAACAATGATAATAGGAGAACTATTTGATGTGGCAAGTGGATCACATACTTATGCCGTTCCTTTTATTTTACATGACAATAGTTTTGTTTGTTTGAATACTAAAAGACCGGGTCATGTTTTCTCACCGTCCTTAAAGTTTTGTTAGTATAAAGGTAACGAGAGTTATTCAGAACCATTCACAAAGCTAGATAATAAAGCTTTCATATTCCCCCCCTTTGTAATGGTGAGCCTTTTGAGGCAGACGTCCAGGATCTATCCATATAATTACTTCATTATCCTGAAAAGAACTCCTTTAGCCTTTTCTTGGTGCAAAATGATGTCTTATGGAAAAGATAAAATAAAGTACTTTATCCTGTGAAAGGCTCCCCAGTGACAGGCCCGACATGGAGGTGAGCGTCGGTGTCACGCTATTGTTAACCACCTCTGCTGCCTTTCCTGTAAAACCCCACTGGTGTTGTTTCCTGTTGAATTTACTGATGGATCCTCCTGTGAGTTTGGTGAGTTTGCTATAAATATACGTGAATGTTTGAATAGTTATAGTTATAGCGTTGAACGCAAGAAGAAATAGCAGCAATGTTTAAACTCAGTCAGACCCACACTCCGCCCTCTGACAAAGCAAGGTTCTTTTTTTTTTTTTTTTAATCTTGACTCAGGAGACGCTACAGGGGTCTAAAAACATGCTTCTTGTAAGCACAACATTTTTCATGAGGTAATACACTAGCTAGTATTCAACAGGATGCCAAAATATATGTAAGGTTGCAGGGAGCTGTGTGACTCTGACAGCACTATTAGCTTAGAGCAGAATGGGAAAAGTGCCACGCTTCATACGGGAGTCATATGGGAGTCAAACACATGGGAAAACCCGAGCCATGTTTTCATCCTTATTTTGTTCCAATTTATTGTACAGCATTTGTTTTGTTATGAGTCTCTAAGGGTCTTGAATTCTGCGTTGCTGATTCTCTAAAAAATTAATTTTAAGATTTCTGAACATTGCTTTTTTTATAAGACAATAATTTGTATTTGAAAAACGTTAGTCAGTAAGAAAGCAACGTAACGAAGCCCCTGGGTTTTGCAAGGCAAAAGAAAGAGCAAGAACAAAAGTCAGAGTCCCCAGAAAAGCTATGGCAGATTCTCCAAGATCCTCAGTAGAACGTCCCAGCTCATCTCCTTATAAAACTGCACAAAAAATATTGACTGTTTAGTATTGACTATTTACTGTTTACTGCATTATTTTTCTTTTCAGTAGAAAGATTTAATTTTATTATTTTTGAATCACCTTCTTTGCACTTTGCATTTCTTTGCACATGCCTAAGACTTTTTTTGTGTACTTATTTTCAGTTTGTCAAATTGTATTTTACCTTTAATTAAATAAGCCTCGTCTTTTAAAGACATCAAAAGTACGGTTCATATATTTATATTAGAAAACGAATAAAACATTGGATCCTATTGTCTTCAATATAGTTTATAATATGAAATCTGTACATATCTAAAATGTAGCAAAATAAGATGACTTGCTCGTATATCCACAGTGCTTTAAGTCGAATCTGTCTAGTCATGCAAGGTACAGTTTGCAAGAAGATTTGTCATTGTCCAGAATTGAGCTTTCTCACAGCCTGTCTTGGTTTACTTTCCTGTAGACCTTTTTTTACGTTTTTGTAGAGTTTTTTTTACGCCGCAGTAGTGTCCTGCCGAGGTTGCACTTAAAAGCAGCGAGCAGTAGCCCGTGGTTATGAAATTGTTCTGCTTGTTTCTTTGCTATGACTTGCAAACCTAAATATTTTCATGCTTAAACAAGTCGTACCTATTGAAGGTATCGCATGTTTTGACTGTGATTCAATTGTGCTTAAGCAGCACTACATGCACGTGCGCACGTCTCCTCTAGTACCCAGTGCTATTCGGTCATGACATCAGCAGCACAGCTACTGACTGCATTCTTGTCATTTTTGTCCTGACTTCCTATTAAGACAGATGAACAATGCTGATCCTTGGTGCTGCAGAGAGTCGATACGAGCGTCAAATTCCATGCATGTAGCAAAAAGAACAGAGCCGTTCTTTATTCTGTCTCGGCGTGGAGCTTGGCACCGAACCCGAACCCTGCGGCGTCTACCAGCTCCCTACTGGAGCCGAAGATTTTTGCTCTGGCTGTACGTTTCTAGCTGTGCATCCATGTGTGAGAGGCTCAGGGTGCTGGACCGTTCTGGGTCCCTGATTGAAAAGCAACTAATGATGTTGTCCAAGTGCTAGGATGTTCTATTATCTAATTATTCCAAACCAGTGTGAAGCAAGACGAGCTGGAGAGAAAAGAGGGTAGAGGCAGCGCCGTGCACTTTTAAGGCCTTTGTGCAGTCAGGGCCTGTGGTATATGAAAATGCTGGTTGGGAAAAGCTGAAGCAGAGCTCTAGTATGCAGCGGGCAGCGTGGCAGCCTGCCGTGTGGGAAAATGATTCTTGGCTTTGACCTTAACAGCAGTTTGTAGTTTGAGTTCTCTTGGGGAGTATTTTTTTTTTTTTTTTTTTTTTTTTTTTTTTAAGACATAGTTTTGGGATTTCTGTTGATTTCTTTTTCGCAGCACTCTGTACTGCCTGTGTTCCTTTGCCTTCTCATCTCTTGGTGTCTTTATTATAGAGTACAGTAACATATACGTATCGTTTCATCCCTTTTTCTGTTTTTTCTGAAAAAAGGGTTTGACGTGAATGCGCAGTGCTTAATGCAAAAATTTAGTCATTTCATACGACTAACGCTTTGTGACAAGAAGGCAACATGGATTATAAGAGCTCCTAAAAGTTTATGACTCACTCTCTTGAATAGTAGCATTCAAGACTTCAAAAGGGTTACTGATAAGATCGCATGATTCTGACAAGCTTAACACTGATTAACGAACACCGATGCAATTGTGACAAGGTCCCGTGTATTCAATTTGTCATACAGTCTTCTTTTGCGAGCCGTGTGGCACAGGTTGTGGGGTGATGTAATGGTCTCAGAATCGTTGCTCAGATTTGCCAACGCCGCCATACAGTAGCCAAAGCGTCACTCCCAGGCACGCTGCCTCATTGTTATGCAAAGCATTGTACGAGTACTCTAGACTCATTGTACTGGCCAAGATGATGGCTGTTAGGAACCGTGGCGAGGACGTGACTAGACACTTTGAGTGTAGAAGCGGGCGTGGGTGTTTGCTATGACAAACCAAGCCGTTAGCCAATCCAGCTGTTATTCATTGTAAACACAGAGCATCTGTACTCGGAGAACAAAGAGAAGGATTCTCAGAGAAAAGAAAACAGATTTGTCACAAGATTGAAACTGCACATAGTTATAAAGTGCTTGTGCTGTGTTTTAGCTGCAAACTTTTGCAGCGTCCGTGTGTGAAATCAGTATCTTTAAGTACTGGGATGCTTTAAAAAAGATTATTTAAAAAAAAAAAAAATCATATTATGAATCATCACGTCATGCTAAATTTCATTTCTACACTTTGCTTTTTTTTTTTGTCTTGACCTGGTGAGTTACTGAACCTTAGATGCTTTTTTAATCCCTGTGCCCTGCACTTTATGTCTTCTTGCTAAAAGTTTGCCTTGTGGCCCTTTTTCCATCTGAAGAGAGTCATCATCTGAGCACTCCCCCTAATACACTCCTATATTGAATGGACTTCGCCTTTGTGCCTGTAATGTTTGTACTCCGGCTTCAGTGATGCTGAAACACTCCGGCTATTGGACGAGACCCAAGCAAACAGTTCTGCTGAGCGCAGACAGATGCACTGTGGCTGTGTGTCCCTGGAGAGGCTTGTCTTTTGAAGGTGTGTGGGTGAAAGGACTTGTTTGTAGCCTGAGCTCTTGCCAGGGGCAACATCTGCTGTGTGAATGGGAGCTTCAACTGTATCTGAATGTGCTGCATGTAGAGAGAGAGAACAATGCAGCAATCTGTCAGGGTGCCTTTATTCTTACAGCCACGTTCTCTGCTGACACGTTGACTTCAGACGTCATATAATACAAGTTTGTTGAAATTCAGAAACAGAGTAGTCGTCTGTAGAGAGTTATCTACTCTAAACTAAGTGCAGGGTCTGTTGTCAGGACGCAGAGTGAAACCTCTTTTTTGGAAATTAATCAGTTTGAACGTGTAAGGCATGGGTGGTCTCGTTTCCGATCTACTCTTCTGTGTTCAGTTTTATAAAAGTGGGAAATTCAGTTTAGTGAATGAGTATGTGAGCATGAGAGTAAACATGGGAGTAAGCGTGAGAGTGAGCATAAGAGTCAGAGTGATCATGGGAGTGAGCATGAGCGTGAGAGTGATCATTGGAGTGGGAGTGAGAGTGATCATGGGAGTGAGAGTGAGTGTGAGCATGAGAGTGAGTGTGAGCATGAGAGTGGGAGTGAGAGTGATCATGGGAGTGAGTGTGAGCATGAGAGTGGGAGTGAGTGATCATGGGAGTGAGAGTGAGTGTGAGCGTGGGAGTGGGAGTGAGTGATCATGAGAGTGGGAGTGAGTGTGAGCATGGGAGTGGGAGTGAGACTGATCATGGGAGTGGGAGTGAGTGTGAGCATGGGAGTGGGAGTGAGTGATCATGGGAGTAAGAGTGAGTGTGAGCATGGGAGTGGGAGTGAGTGATCATGGGAGTGAGAGTGAGCATGGGAGTGGGAGTGAGTGATCATGGGAGTGAGAGTGGGAATGAGTGTGGGAGTGAGAGTGGGAGTGAGTGTGAGCATGAGAGTGGGAGTGAGTGTGATCATGGGAGTGAGAGTGAGTGTGAGCATGGGAGTGGGAGTGAGTCATCATGGGAGTGGGAGTGGGAGTGAGTGATCATGGGAGTGAGAGTGGAAGTGAGCATGGGAGTGAGTGTGAGCATGAGAGTGGGAGTGAGTGTCGGAGTGGGAGTGAGAGTGAGCGTGAATGTGAGCATGAGA
>JAOVYU010000060.1:15583585-15593879 GCA_025674565.1 Synodontis membranacea | reverse complement strand
ATAGACAATTGCCTGAGAGTTTCAGGAGTTTTAATTAGAAGAGTCTTGTAACAGGATTTCATGTCTAGGTTCAGCTTCTGGTTTTCACACAAAATGGAGATTTCTAAATCCTGAAAGAACAGTAGTTTACCGACAAACACATACGTATGTAACTGTAGCATTCAGACTCATCTGATGGTCACTGAGAATAATCTCAGCTCTAAAGCTTTAGAGTCTTAGAGCTTGATCTATAATTTGCGGGGGTTTTTTGGGAGACAAACATAACTAGATCAAAACACCCTTGCAGCCTTTTTATTGAACACGAACCAAAGCTTGCTTAGGAGCACATTAGTGAGAGGTATGTGTGTGTGTTGGAACTTGTAGAGAGTTGCTGGGTTATCCATAAATGTTTTAGTAGGACAGTTGATACAGGAACATGCAAAATTATACTCATTCTGTTTCAGTGTGCTTCCTGATGATTTTGGCAGTATGTGTAAATATGAAGCGCCATGGACACTGTAATGCCAGACACCCCTGTTCCACATAGAATTTATTGCTGGTCAGAGTAACATAGGCTTGTGTGAGCAACTTCAGAGTGATTGGTTTTTATTTAATTACACTTATATGGCCGCTGTGTAGTTTTCTCTGGCCCGTATTTAGTGCTTTATTGAACAGGAATGATATAATTTGTAGGCGGCGAGACTTCAGGCAGGTTGGTGCTGACCGCTAGGAGCCTGTTAAAAATCAGGTAAGACAGATTTGTCAGATTTATGTTATTGTGAAAAAAAAGCCTGACCAAAACTGCATCTTATGTTAAAACATTCCTTTTTTTTAAATGTTTGTATAATTCACATTCAGGTTCATTAGTCATACTGGTTTGTGAAGTAACTGATATTTTGTGTTTACTTTTGTGTTATATAAGGTCTAGTAGCCTTCTCATTCTTTCCTTTTCATTTTTCCTTGCTCGTTTTTCCCTCTCTGTCTCTCCCACTTCTTTTTTTCCTCCATCTGTGTCCTGAGTTGAAAGCCAGGTCAGGAGTTCATCTTCTCTACTTTCCTTATAATTTTGTGGTATTTGAAATTCGTTTCACCATTTCGGCTAAGCACCGAACAGAGGTCAGATGTACGCTTAAGTAGTGGACAGTTAGCCTTCTCTTCTTCTGCAAACCTCGTTATAGATGTTGATCTCTATCCTGCTTTCCAAACATAACAAATCGAATATTCAGTTACTAAGGCTGCTTAATTTGAACATGTCTTTTAAGCAGATGTAGGGATTAATTTGATGGATAATGTCTTTGGCCAGCTTGTGGTTACTGGACATGCTAATGACCTTGGCTGGTCATTTGTCTGAATGCTTTTCTCGTTGGTTTTGTAACAGACATGATTTACCGTTATCAGGATACACATTGACACGCTGGTCGCAGGTCTGGTGTGTGTTTGTGATCCTGTCTGCATCTGCTGGTTTCACACGCCTCCAGTCTCAGCATTATTTCCATTAAACCCACACTCTTTTGTCAAGATAGCCATGCCTTTCAGACCTTGTGGTTACCATGGTGCCCATGTGTTACAACACCTGACACTGGGAATGATCGCCGAATCACTTTACTGTGGAGTTACAAAATTCCGGTAAAACGTGTACCTGATGCTTGGAGCATTGCGATTTCTAGGTTCTAGTGAAATTAAAGTCTTAATGGATTTAATAAGCACTTTGAGACTGTTTAGTTAGGGTTTCCTTTTTTATTTAATGACAGACTTTTAAATGGTAGGACAAAAACACAGCCATGTATCCATGAAGCTCCAGGCAGATTGTTGGTCTAGCCTTGCTCGGACAAGGTCATCTGCTGATGTTCAAACGCCATGCGGCGTTTTTCTCCAACCGAGTTCTAGTGATGAGCCTGGAAAAGACAACATCCTGAGCGCTCCTCTACGCTCCCGTGCCCAGCACTGCAATGGAAAACGGTAGAGGTTTACAGCTGAAAACACATGAGAAATGCTTGTTTTTTTTTTCCATGTAAAGAGACCGTGTTAGAAAGTGCTTTGGGTGGTGGGCGGGGCAAGAGAAAAGATTACAAGGCCTTTAAAGCAGCACTGTTTACGGCTGTTGTTTCTTGGTGTTGGTGTTATATATATCACACTGGGTGACTATGTGTCAGGGTGGGATGGTTTGATAATAGTTAATTGTTTCAGTCTTGCCTCATGCTCCTTATGGGTGGGGTACAAAGAGAAGGAGAAATGAGAGAGCTAGTATAGCTGAGGTAGGAAGAGAAGCAGCGTGAGGGAGGGAAAGTCTGAAAGAGAGGGGAGGATGAAAACGAAGGAAAGGCACAGGAGGAGATTTGGAGCCAAATGTTGATGTTGACTTCAGTATTTTTGGGGAGTTCCATGGTGCAGATGTTTAAAAGTAGGGCAGAAGGGAAAAGGGGCTTGTGTAAGAGCGGAAAAGGAAGGAGTGCATGTGATTTTATTTTTTTCTTTCCTGACATCTGCATGGATGCTCAACATGTGAGAGTTTAAAGTGTAAAATACAAAGCTGCACTGATTTCAAGCACTTCCAACATCAATTTAGCAATAATAAAGCTTATTCCCGAAAAAAAGTATAGTGTGCAACTGATATGTAAAACCATGGCATTAAATAACAGTGGAAAATGTGGGACCACAATATGATTAAAAAAGACGGTAACATTCATCTTGTCATTATGTAATTACGCCAGTTAACTAAGTTTGTCACTCCTTACACACCCGTTAAAAAGGTTGCTTTAGTTCAGTGGAACCGCAGGAGGAAGTGAGCTGTAAACATAAGAATCTCAGTCTTAGTGAATTGCTGAGCTAAGCAGTGCACTTCCACTGACACACACACACAGCTTTGTGCAAATGTGTATGGGATTCAAATGTGATTATTAAATTTGTGTATGCTTTTAATATAAGTGATGAGGGTACAGGTGAGAGGGATCTAACACTCGTACACTAGAAAGTGCGTGACAAGTAAAACCACCAATTGAGGATGTGCAATATGAGCTGGTAATGACAAAATTATAATGTAAATGGCAATCTAATGTATACTTCATACACTGCATGTTAGGCATGTATCGATTCATCCAATTCATGATTTGGTTTGATTCATGCTATTTTGGGGGGGGGGAATCAAATGAAGGAAATTTTATTATCAAAACAAAAATGCAATATTTGTTTTCCTTTTCTTTATCAACTTAAATATTTCTATTGTTAAATGACAAAAAAAGATTTGTTTCATTTTCTTAATAACCAACAAGAATTTTTTTACGAAAATTTTTAAAGGCGGGAGTAAAATATAATGGCTTATTAACTGAAATATTAATATATTTATACTTTTGTTAAAAATGAAAAAAGTTAGTAACATACAGTCCTATTCCTAATAAACATTTATGAACATTTGTGAAGAATGTAGTAAACATACAGCAGCGACCTCCGTTTGATTCTCTTCTTTAGCTTTCAGCAGTCTGTAAAAAGTGTCTTATTAAATATATTCACACAGCAAATTGCACAACAGATTTTAGATCTTTTTTTGTGTGATTTCATTGCAATAAAGCTGTGTTACTTCTGCCTAAGGCGATGTCACGCGCATTCCATCTATAGTATGTTATTATACCCTCTGCTGTCTAAAGAACACAGTAACGGCTAGGAAAAGCTAAGAGATGATGATAACTTAATAATTAAATTAATAATAAAATAATAAGTGCAGGATGATAACTGTGGTTCATTTTGTATTCCCTGATTCGAATCATCATAAATTTGTGCCACAATTTCTGGTTGCACGATATATCGTTACATGCATATTTGCATTATTAGCTTTGTCTTTGGGTTATCGATCGAGTGGCTGAATGTTTATAGGGTTTATATGAATTTATTAACATGGCCAGCAGAAGAACTAGATTTTGGACTTGATCCAATCAGCAAATGTCTGAAATAGTTATTTCCGCAATAGCTACCTTTCTGTTTAAGTATATTTTATGGGTATTTCAAGTGCACAAATTTGTAACAAGCAGAATTGAATGTCAGCGGCGTCAGTGGGAATGCCTCCACCACCACCACGTCTAGTCCTTATTGTTACAAATTTGTGCACTTGAAATATTATTTTATATATAGAAATATTATAGTATTACAATTGCACAAATTTGTAACAATAAGGACTAGACTTGTTGGCGGTGGAGGCATTCCCACTGACGCTGCTGACATTCAATTCTGCTTGTTTAAATTTGACATTATATTGTAGTTAATCCCTGGAAAATGTGAGACTCCTGTTTTTTTTCCCCATTTTTGAATGGCAAATGTGGTTGGATGGCATCTAAATGCTTGTAGGAACTGAAGTTGTGAGAGCAGCGGTGTGTATAGTCAACAGCCATAGGATTGGTTAAAGGATCTCACTAAAGAAAATCCTATGAATTTACTGCTTTACAGCATCATTTGTATGTTCTTGAGAAAAGCTGTCACTTGCTAGTATGAACACAGAGTTATTATTTAATTGTAAGTTGCAGTGTTCAGATATTTCACCCCACGTCTCCGTTACCCTGTGTCAGTTATAGTTATAGTTACAGTTATAGTTATAGTAGAGCAGTTATAGTTACAGTCCGTGATGACTTCAATTAATACAGATTACACACATTACAATGTCTTTTATTAATCAGAAATTCTGCACACATTCCTCTGTTCATAATCCTTAACTATTAAGTTATCTATTCTGTCATTTTCACTCATTGTCTTTGTGTGTTCTCAGAATTCTATGAATTTGCCTCCAGACAAAGCGCGGTTACTGCGGCAGTATGACAACGAGAAGAAGTGGGAGCTCATCTGTGATCAGGTGAGCACTTTGATTTCATGTTTATAATACTGCTCTCTTTCTTGCCCACCTGACTGCAAGTACAGACTAAGCATGAAGCTCATTGTATATAAAGTACACAGCTACACCAGCGCTTATAAATCCATCTAAATTTATGCTCCACTAAGCCACAGTTTTACCTTCAGACAAAGCCACACACATTTTCTCATGCTTTTTTTCTCCCAAATCACCAGGTTGCTTCTACTTATTTCAGGCCTGTTATTGATATATGCATGAATGAGTCCTGATGTCATATAGCCTCACTATGTTAACTTTGGATAGGTTGATTGGCAGGTACTGTTAGTGAAGTAAGAACGTTTCCAGAAGCACGAGTCCGATTTAATGCACAATATCTACATCTACGGCAAGTTGAATTGCGGCGTACCTCAGGGAACTGTGCTTGATCCTCTGCTCTTCTTACTGCATAACAACAGTTTTGGCTTCTCTTGTGCTTTCAGCTGTCCTTCCTACAACGTGCTTGTACTAGTTTATGGTCAGTTTGTAGCTATTTAGCTCCACATTATATGTTTTGCTCCTAGTCAGGCTAGATGTCTGGATTGTATACTACCTCTTTTGTGATCAGGATAAATATGTCTGTAAAAAATAAGTGAAAAAGTTAAAGGTCAGGTATATTAATATTAATTCCAGTGCTGTGTGTTGAACAGCTTTGGTGTGTTAGGGCCTTAGATTGAGTTTTTCCTGGGGACTGTCCTTTTTTTCCTGTTATTGTGTATGCAGCACCAGGGTTATCTGCAGAGTGTCTTTTCCAAGGTAAAACAAAAGGAATGGCTTTTATAAAGATCAGAATTATTCAGAAAAAATTCTCAGATGATGAAATGTAAATACTTTTAAAACTTTTTTTTTTTTTTTTTTTTAATTGGCAAATGGAACTCTTGTTTCCATAACACTTGCAATTTAATAAAGTCATTGTAGAATTTTCTATAATTAAAATCAAAACATCAAACTACCAGAACAAAACATCCAAATTCAATTAAACCTTCACACGACCACCCAAATGATACTGTTGAATATCTGCGCTGTTGATGAGGGAATTCCGATATGTATTATTTTTCTAACTTCCTGTGACAGTCCATCAGGAATAGCGTAATAATTACACTGATGCACGAAGAGGACGTAACGCAGAAACACAGCAACTAAAGAAAAGCAAAGACCACATGGCACAATCAACATCGGAGCTACATCATGAATAAGAGAAAGTAGGATTAATGGAGGAAGACTACATCACAACTTCATTATAAATGGGAATGGCAAGAGGTTCTACACTACTAGCTACTTCATTTTTGTTGGTTGACTAATCGCTAGGTCTCTGCCAGTTAAAGGTTCAGTCATTGATCCTAATCTGAATTCAGTCAAATTCAGCAAATATCTACTAACCAAGCGTTAGCCGTCCTTTCGTTGTATGTATGAATTTGGAGGCAGAGCTTCAGAATTAGCACGGAAGGGAGGTGTGTGTGTTTGGCTCAACAATCTTCAAAGATCAACAATCTTTCTCCAGAATCGATGACTCTCTCTTTAATAAAAGTTTTGAGAGAGCAATGCAGCATTGTGCTTTTAATTCCCCTTTGTCCATCCTCTTGGTCACAATTCTATCGAACAGAACAGTATAAATATAGGCTATAGATAAAAACGATTCCAGAAACATAAATCTGAATCAGTTCACAGCATCTACATAGCGTCTCCATTGGCTCGCATAAGATAATGAGTTGTGTAGCTCAGGGATCTGTGATTAGCTCTCTGCTCTTCCATGCCACCTTGTTTTCAAACAGTTGTTTAATTACACTGTACGTGATAAAATTACAGCACAAATTTACCATAAATACGAAGGAACACGTGCTACTGGTTATATACTACTAGTTAGTGCTTCCCCTGTCTGTACATTATGTTTTTACGTATAACATTTTTTTTCCCCTATCAGGAACGATTCCAAGTGAAAAACCCTCCACACACATATATCCAGAAGCTGAAGAGTTATCTGGACCCAGCAGTCACCAGGAAGGTCAGTTATGATTTCTTATAGCAGGTCATGCTGAACATTGCTGTTGCATCATTCTTTTGCTGACATAAAAAAAGACCAAATTTGGACCACAGAGTGGCTCTTTTTTTGTTAAGAATTTTAATTAGTGTGTTATCTTCAACTGTGAAGTTATCTTCACTGAGTATGAGAGATGGGCCTGGCTTTTGGGATAAACAAGGTGAGAACCACAGGCTGTGTGCTGTGTATGGCATAGTGAATGGTCTTTTCTCTCCAGTGAGTATTTTATTATTTAGTTTATTATTTTATTATTTATTATTTCAGGATAACTGTAAATGAAGAGTTTGTTTCCTACATATAATCATGCTGAGTAGAGCAGCGAGAAAGGGTTAACCTCACAGCTCTTAACACTGTTATGACTACAGGAGTTAGCACACACTACATCTCCATCTACTGTGATATGCTCCACCTTCTGCCTCTGTCATGGTAAACTGAAAACACTTTCATTCTGGGGAAAAAACAAGTATGAAGTTTATTATTATTGTATTTTTTTTTTCAGTGTGAGGGCCATTAAAATCATGTGGTATTACATGTGAGGCTGTGAGAAAACACCCAGCCATCATACACAAGCCCCCCCCTTCTCGGTATTGCGCACTCTGATCTCCCTGCCCTTCTAGAAAACAGCAGCAAGAGAAATGAGGTTGAAAGAAACAGATAGTACAGTTAAAATGAGAGTGAAAGAGAAGGAGGGAACAAGAGCTGTAAGCAAATACAACTGAAAAAGAATGAGAAAGACAGGGTTAGGAGAGAAAATATTTGTGAGGGAAAGTGGGGCCCAGTAACACTCTTAGGGACAGTAGTGGTAGAGATTAAGGGGGGCGGGGGTGAGAGGCAGATAGTGAAAAGAAGGAGGGCCATGGAGAGAGAGAGAGAGAGAGAGAGAGAGAGTTATGGTTTTATATCCTGGCTCGCCCCATTTTTTTTTTACAGTTGAACAATCGCTACTTTGTGTGGTGGTGAGCTTGGAGAGCTGCAGCAGACCTTCTCCTGTTTTTACATAGGACGCATTCCACCTAACCTTCTTAACCAATCAGCTAGCAGCAGGAAGACGACCATTGCATAAGGTCCTGAAGAATGTTTGAGCCATAGATTTGTTTCCAGTTTCAAGGATGACCCCTCTGGGAGAACACCCCACCCCCTTCCTTTCTCTCTCTCTCTCTCTCTCTCTCTCTCTCTCTCTCTCTCTCTCTCTCTCTCCTCTCACTCTGTATCTTCTCTCTCTCTATCTCTATCTCTCTCTCTCTCTCCTCTCACTCTGTATCTTCTCTCTCTCTCTCTCTCTTACTTTCTCACTTTCTCACACAGCTGGGAATGCTTAGCAAAGAGTACGGAGTCTGTAATCCACACACGTTCACAAGCTTAAAGGGGTAGATCCATTTTAAATATAAAAATGTATGACATAATTGTATTATATTATGTACCATATTGCACTGTATTACAATTCTAAGTAAAAATATAGTCTTTGGTGTGCGTCGGATGAGGCAATTACGATCCTGAAGCAAAGTAAGACCCTAGGTCAGTTAGATACATTTGCTCAGTTTTCCAACACAAGCAGCAACTATACAGACTGAGCTTGAATACTGAGCTTGCCATGTAACACAGTATTTGAACTTCATGTGTTTTAACAAAGCTGGCTAATATGTAGTGCATTATGGATAAACCTCTAGCTAATGAACACAGTGCCTACTTTGGGTAAAATAGTTTCAGAAAGTCACGTCTCTGTGTACCTGTGTAACATAGTAATGTTAAAAGGTTTTCCAACAGACACGTGGACATGTGCTCTCACACACACATATACCCCTGAAACAGCCCAGAGTTCCTCTCCACATGTGTCACACACAGGGAACTGTCATGAATCCACCCCCCCCCCCAGCCTCTGTTCTTTTGGTTTGTTTGTTTAATATCACTCTCTTCTCTTAGCTGTCTGTCTTTACTTTTCTTTTTACTATTCACCCTGTCTTTGTCTCTTTCTATGTATGCTTTTTGCATTCACTACTCTCATGTGGTTTTCTTCAAGATGGCTCTCTTATCTGCAGACGCAGTGATTCTGTATTTTTGACATTGATATTTGATATACAATAAATCAGTGATAGTTTATTCATGCCTTATCCTAGTCCATTTGTATCAGCACATCTTCCACCAGCTGTCCTGTGTGTGTGCATGGTTCCAGCTGAGTTTTTTCGTCTGTAGATGAAGGCTAGTTTAATCCTACCCTGTATGCTCTGCTGCGTTGGCTGGTTTGTTCACATGCGTTTCACCTGACCCAAGATTGGGTCATGGGGCTCGCACACAAGGGCTGTAACCTTGGAAACAGCACGCAGGACAAGAATGGGTCCACAGTTTAGCTTCAGCACAGAGAGGCTCTCACATGAAATGAACTCTCACTTTAATGGGATGATATGATTACTCAAGGAGTCACCTCAGAACCCGAACAGCAACCAGCAGGCCTGCTCATTCATCCAATTGTTCACTAATTACCACTAGTTTGCAATGTTTTTTTGCAACCAGGTGGGTGAATCCTAGTTGAGGGCTAATAAATGTTGAAAAAATTAGTTTCTGACGGACTCTGTGACGGACTTGTTTCACATGTGCATTATGATATACAGTGTCATAGACAGAATGAGAAGTGTTCATTCTTACAGTCCCTTGTTCCCATTCTTATATCCTCATGTTTTTTCCTTTTATCCCCTATGAAGAAATTCCGTCGAAGAGTTCAAGAGTCCACTCAGGTGCTGAGAGAACTAGAAATTTCATTAAGGACTAATCACATTGGGTGAGTGTTCGAGACTGTGTGTGCATGTGTATGCATTATTAACCATTTTAATGTTTAGAATTTATATGGTTTTACTTTATTTGTTGATCTCTTACATGTCGGTGATTTCTCATACAACACACAATCAGTTAGTATTATGTCTGTGGTAAGCTGCTGTAGACACCATTCAGGAAAACACTATTGAAGAACATAGATACACAACATATAACAAACAAAGCAGACACAGGAATGACAGTGTAAACTGAAATGTAGTTCACATGTTCATGATGAGTCAAATATTCATCTGGGGGTTATAATCTAACGGAGGTGAACGGTTTGCAAGCTCATTTATGGTCTCCAGGTCACTGCATTATTCTCTGCAGGTCACTGTTCATAGCTAGCAGTGTGAGAGAATGAGAGACTGAGATCATTTGATAAGGAGGGGACTGCCGCAACAAGTCTAAAACCATGCTGGGATCTGCATCAGTAGGAAGTGGAAAAGCTGACAGGTTTTGATGAGGTCACAGCTGCAGAAAAGCAGGAAGGCCTGCTGTTTCAGCTATACAGTACCATAAACACGCAGCAAATTGACGGCCCACTCTAACACAAAGCTCGTTTGCAGAACTTATACTGCTAAACTGGATTATGTGCCTAATCT
>JAOVYU010000060.1:15525586-15536369 GCA_025674565.1 Synodontis membranacea | reverse complement strand
CAAAAATCAGATTTTTATTTTATTTTATTTTATTTTATTTATTATTTTTTTAACTTTAGGTCAGTAAAATCCAGTTAATCAAAAATCAGATTTTTTTTATTTAATTTAATTTAATTTAATTTTATTTTATTTATTTTTTTTTTTTTAACTTTAGGTCAGTAAAATCCAGTTAATCAAAAATCAGATTTTTTTTTAATTTTTATTTATTTATTTATTTATTTATTTGCATTTTTTTAACTTTAGGTCAGTAAAATCCAGATGTTAAGATCTGGTTTAAAAGCTGGATGTTTACGACATTGAACTGAGACATGTGGAAGGAGTAGTATATTTATTATACTTTACAGCAGACTGTAAAAAAAAAAAAAAAACACTGGCATATTCTTTTATACACAACATACAGTAAATAATGAATGAAATGAAGGAATTGACTGACTTTGATCTATAACATTTTAAATTAATTGCTCACACCTGTCTGAACCTGTATGATGTAATGCTTGGGTTTTTTTTTTGTTTTTTTTTTTACTTTAATATAATGTACAAATAAGTTTGAAATGTACGAATTGAATTTGAACACGCTTGTGCTCGTTTCTATTTCATTTAAAGTTACTAGAAAAAATAAGAACGTTAATATTAACCATCGTAACATTTTATATATATTGAGGTTTGCAAATTGGAAGACTTTGCTGGACTTTTTTTTTTTTGGTGGGAATTCTTCCCGGCAGTATACAGTATTTCCTTTCGACTTTGAAGGTTTATTATTAGCCAGGCACTTGTGAGCAGCCCTCTGTCCATCTCAGACCACGGGCTTTCAACAGACTTCAAATCAGTGGGCTTTTTTATTCTGAAGTGTTCTTTGGGTGACTGTCTTGTTCAGTGTTCATCCGGAAAATCATAGCCTCCCATATGCTACTAGAGTTGCCACTGATCTTCAGGTCAGTGCCACTGATCTTCAAGTCCCTATAGTGATGAGCAGTAAAATAACTGCAGAGCATCAAAGATCTCCTACTATATTTCACGGTTGCTGTGATAATCTCCACAGTGCATGGCAGGAAGGTTTAGCCTAAAATCCCTCTAACATGACAAACTAATTGACTATATGCATAATTTAGATTTTAAAAGTTGTAATTATATTTTCACTAGAAAACATTTTTTTTAAAATTTGTACTAGGCAAAACTAGATTACAGAGCTTTAATCAAATTATAGATAACAACAAATGCTTTTCTACCAGTTCCAGTAAATGCTACATGTCCATTATGTAAGACAGGACCTCTGTGCTAAACTCTAGTATTTCTGTTCTGTATAGTATTTTTTTTGCAGTTTGTCAGAAATTATGAATCTGTCCTATTCATGGTCCCAACGCTGTATCAGAAGCTACTGTAGATACTGATATAATCTCTTGTAAAAAAAAAACAAAAAACAAAAAAAAACCCAATAATGCAGGGAATTTAAAGTAAAAGCAGTGATTTAAAAAAAAAAGTCTAATTGTTGGAATATTGTCTAACATTTAGAACAAAAAAATCAAACAGTACAGCCATCCATGAAGCAGTACACAGCTGACAGCGAGATGGTGAAAACAGTACTGCGTCTGAAACAGGATCTATTTATAAACTGTCCACAGGTAGTCGAGAAAAGCTGTCATTCGCCATGTCGCCACTGCCATCCGTCACGCTCTTTTAATTGGCCACATGTTCCTGTTTACCTCTAAAATGTACTTCTCTCGCCGCATGAGGAGTGACATGCATTTTTGTAGTTGAATCATTACACCCTGACAGTCCCACCCATTTCTGTTTCACAGCAAGCTTCTGTAGCAGAGTTTTGATCTCATGGCCGATCTCACAGGTGCTGGGAATGTTGCGAAAAGTGTAAACCAGTCTTTAACATTACATTGTTTTATGCTCTCTGATGTTGTATGGAACAACTTCACGTGATTATTCGGACTTTCTTGGTTTTAAATTACAAGCCATTACAAGTTGTAATGGGAGAAAATAAGGTGCTCTTTCACATTTGGCGAGGAGACGAAGGGGAATGACATGACAAAAGAATCATCTGAAGAAGAGAGAACAATTTTCCTGTAATTGGCTTCAATGCCTGATTTTTTTGTGCTAGGACCAGTGTTAGCTTCAAAGCCTTTCAAAAATGGCCAGAGACTTACACAGGCACAGGGTGGTCTTATGAGGTCTATTGCTTTGCCAGCTACTTTGAACATTTTCGACAAAGAATAATACGAGACGCTGGTAAATGGGCAAAAAAAAATTACCAAGCAGGAAAGAACACAGAGCACTTAAGGGCAGAAGTGCTATTAGACTAACAATCTCTTTTTTTTTTTAGACATGCTTAGCAGTATATGACATTATCCATATTCTAGAATGTGATCATAATAAAAAATACTAACTATAGCCAGATGGAGTTCTTGAAGACTTGGATTTATTCCACATGGGATCCACATTCACTTCATTAGCATTGTCACCTCATAGCAGGAAGTTCTGGATCGATCCCCAGATCGACTGAGGGCCATTCTGTGAGGAGTTTGCATGTTCTCCCCGTGCCTGTGGGGGTTTCCTCCAGGTGTTCTCCTCCCACAGTCATATGTCATAGGCATATGTCAGCTGGCTATTCCTAATTTCCAATAGGTGTGAATGTGAGCATGAATGGCTATCTGTCTCTGTGTTAGATTATCAACCTGTCCACGGTATGCACCACCTCTCATCTGAAGTCAGCTGGCGTTGATTCCAATTTCCCCCTTGACCCACAATGGATAAGTGGCATGGAAAACGGATTCATGGCTGGTGGACTTTTATATAATGTTTAAAAAAATATTTATATTTACCTTACCTGTATCTCAATGTCATAAAACTATGAACGAAAGCCATGTTTTTGGTTATGGTCGTTGAAATGGTAATTCTCGCATTTAGGCACATTAGTTCAATTCCGTAGCATTAAGTAGGTTATGCAATTACTGTCTCCTAACTAACCTAAACTGAGTGATGAACATGTAGAAAGGAAGGGTGGATATCACAGCAAACAATAGTTGTTGTCCTGAGTGGGCTTTAAAGTAAAATCTTGTCATTAGCAATGTCTTGAGGAATAAAGTTTGCCATATAAATAAATCAGTGCATCTTTCACCAGGAAATTTGGATACAGAGTGCCTTTAGAAAATGACTTAAGGAAGTAGTATTTAGAATAAAGCCTTAAAGGTGCACTACATTCACCTTCAAGATTCAAGATTCAAGATTCTTTATTTGTCACATGCATAGTTATACAGGTACAACACGCAGTGAAATGTATCAAGTAAAAAGTACAAAAGAAAAGGGAAATGTACAGTTTATTACTTTTCTGAGGGTGTAGGATGGTACATACTATTGTGAAGGACACAATACAAATTCTCAAGTACTCGTTTCCTACATGAAGCACCACCATATAAATCAAACAATTCTCTAAATTAGGCTAATGATTATACAGGGAATAAAAGCAAATAACTGATATTTTAGGAGCTCTTTATTTTTATTTGATGAGCTCTTTAGAAGTTTCTCATACTTTGAGTCATGTGTCTACTGTCATGTGAAGACCTACATTAGGATTCCCTGCTGTGAAGAGATTAACCAGAGCAAACCATTAAGGCACAATTCAAAGCATATTGTTTTTAAATGACTAAACACTCGTAAGCCTCTCAAGCAGAGAGGGAATGACTCACACTCCACCTCGAATTAGTAAAACATTCAGCATTTTGTTAAGTGAACGCTTACGTACACTAACTTTATACTTGATTGTAAATGTAACACGAGTGCCCCCCCCACACACACAGGCACAGAAACTTATGAACTACCTCACAAATAGCAAGTGCTCCTCTTGCTTCTCTCTCATTTTTCCATCCTTTCTTGTAAACAGCAGCATTTGTCACTGCTAGAGTCTGAGAGAGAAAACCAGTCAGGTGGATTATCTGTTGAGCAATTTACTCAGACGTAAAAAGCCGGTAAATGAGCCGAAAAATGGGTGGATTCAGGTATCATTTCCCACTCAATAGTGCTTCATCATAAAAAATATATAAAAAAGGAAATCTAGTTTCTTCAAAAAAAAAAAAAAAAAAAAAATGGATACAATTATACTCCCCTGTTTTCCCCCCCTAAATGCATATGCATATGAGAGTGTGTAGGGAAAAGTAAAAAAAAAAAAAAAAAAAAAAAGCCCAACAACAACTCGCAGGCCCTGTGTATAATGTGGCTCTGTAATGGGTGTGTTACTCTAAATGGGTATTTGTCCTGTGGCAAAATATTGACCAGATCCAAACACAGCTCATTGATCCTTACTGTGTGGTTCCTATTGCTACTGATTCAACCCTGTCTCCTACGTTTGGTAGATTTAGCTAGAAAGTGTTTATTCTGGGATAAGGATGTTACTTCATGAATAGGCTACAGTTCACAAAATACACAAAATTAGTACATAGTTTTCAGTGTATATAAATAAGCAGGTATAAAGCCCAGTACTGATGGGTTTTTTTTGTGATTTTATTAACAATTAGGAATTTATATTTATAGGAATCAATACATTTCTTATTTATCCTTGTGACAAAACTGTCTATATTAGTTAAATAAATAGGACTGTAGGTAAACTGTGGTCGGGCAATGTTTAATAACTGCATGCAGTGCAACAATAAGCAAACATACTGTATATATTAAAATGAAATTACTTTCAGACAACACCAAAGACAACATGTTCACGTATTCCCTGCATCTCAAATGTGTAAAGGTGACTGAATGTGTCTAAATATGTCTTTCAGTGGGCTTTGATTTTTGGCACAAAGCCCCTGATTGCTGGAGAGGAGTGATAGCCTCCCTGGGTCTCACTTCCTCAAGGCACCTGATTATATGAATATCAATCAGGAAACTCTCTCTCTCTCTCTCTCTCTCTCTCTCTCTCTCTCTCTCTCTCTCTCTCTCTCTCTCTCTCTAATGGGATCACAGCCTGGTGCCAGCCTCCCATGTTTATTTCCAGATGCTGTTCCTGAAATCTTCTGTTGTGGGTATTGATTTTATTTTAAGCCAAATTCACATCAGATCAAAAACGCTGCTAAAAATGGTACTCTCCTAAAAAGATCAATCTTTTCAATGCTTTTACTACGAAAAGAGAAAATGTGTAAATGCACACATGCACTGCTCTGCTCTGTGTATCCATAATGCTCATTTATGTCACTGACTGTCACTCTGTGTCTCCTTCCAATGTCCACGTCCATGTCCACGTCCATGCTCCCTCATCACCCTTTTTCTGAAAC
Source organism: Synodontis membranacea (assembly GCA_025674565.1). Classification (NCBI taxonomy): domain Eukaryota; kingdom Metazoa; phylum Chordata; class Actinopteri; order Siluriformes; family Mochokidae; genus Synodontis; species Synodontis membranacea. The sequence goes on along the minus strand of JAOVYU010000060.1, from coordinate 15,531,102 downwards.
TGGGGCACATAATTGTGGCATGAACATAAGAAAAAAAAAATGGTCTCTCAGTGCCAACTTGACATGTAGGATGGTATTTCCTAATTTATTGTATTTGAAGGAAAGGAAATGAGCAAAGAATCTAGATCGATCAAAAATGCCATTCTGATTTGTATAATACTAGCCGACGCAGGTGAGAGATTAAAGCTATTCTTCACTAAACCATAATTAAATATTTGTAACTGGCTGGTGCAGTGTGAAACCTGAAACTGTTTATATTTAAAACAGTTATATATTAGATATAATGATATAAGAGATATCATTTACTGAATGCAGTGCTAGTTGTCAGACTGGCTTAGTAAAGCTGATGTTTTGTCCTCATTACAGGAGATTATAGCCTACTTATACACTGAGAATATTTAACAGGGATGTGAACAGCTTTACCATGCAACATACTTTTACACCAGCATGTGTTCTGCATCGAATGCTGATGTTGCTTTAAGAGGAACACAATCAATATCCTTCGAGACAAACTGACATTTGCTGCTGTCCTGACACATTTTACTGAAAAGTGAACGGACTAAACGCAGAGTGCTGTAATTAGTCGTGATTCGATGTGCATAAAACTACAGTAATATTAGTCTGCAGATGCTTCCTCGGAGTTATCAGCTATAATTCGTAATGATAACATCATGAAGTGTGCTGAAAACAGAGAACATTTCACTTATCGGGTTAAAAAATCCATCAGAGCAACATCAGGTTTTAAATGCTGCCTGCCTCACCATGAGAAGATGCACAGAGGAGTAATAAAATCATTCATTCTGTCATCAGAGCCATTAACTCTAATGGACAAATACACATACAAACCTTTACCACCCTCTACAACCCCCAATGACCTGTACAAACACACACACACACACACACACACACACACACACACACACACACACACACACACAAATACAACTGGCTGAGATCAGTGTGTTCAGCTTTTAGCTGCATGCCATCTAATTATTTATTACTCTAACCACTCTTGCTTGTGTGTGTGATTTTTCAGACAACATGAGAGCTCAGAAGCAAAGAGAGAGCGAGAGAGCGAGAGAGCGAGAGCGAGAGAGAGAGGGAGAGAGAGAAAGAGAGAGAGAGAGAGAGAGAGAGAGAGAGAGAGAGAGAAAGAACTTGGCAGCAGATATCCAGAATATATGCCTGTCAGCTGCAAGTGTCTGTAATATAAAAGGCCTGTCCTTATGAATTATTTCAAAGTACTTTTCATAAATGTTTTTATTACATGGAACTCACTCTCAATTAACTTTACTGCCTACACTTCTAGCTGTAAGGAAAGATTTGAGCATGAAAAAATTAATAGAATCTGGCTGTTCAGGGTTCTCTTGAGAAATCTGCCCTGTATTCATGGAGAAGATGAATGACTTTTGGTAACTGGACCCAGGGGATGGAGGCAGTAATGGCACGGGGCTGTAACACTCTCACACCTCCAGACTCTATCTACAGCCTGCAGCGTGCTCTGGGACTGACGCTGCACTGGAATATTCACACCTGCTCCCTAGCACGCACCTCCGACCTAGAGCAAAGCGCACGCTAAAACCCCTGATGGGAGAATGAATAATAATCACACACACACACACACACACACACACACACACACACACACACACACACACACACACACATATACAGATGAGCCAATTTCTCTCTCATAATTCATCCCACCTATGGTCTGTACAACACACATCTTTATGGGCTCTTTAACCTAGATTAAGCTTGCACAACCTTCCTTCTTTCACATTCATATTTCACACAGACAGTGGTCTAGATGGCAAGAGGTACGTATTAAAGGGGCATAATATACATTGCTGTAGCTCATCACGCAAAAATTGCAAACTGCCCACAAAATAAATCTTTAGTAAAATGAAGTCTGAATTAAATAAAGACTGTCGTGGCAGAGCATTTACATGGCGAGTACTTCATTTTATTACTAATTGGTTTAAATAAAAGGACAGCAGTGTAGGGAATGATGTAGCTAATTTCTAGAAAAAGTGTGCAAATTAAACTGCATTCTATTGTTCTAATCGTTGATCATGGCCTCTACAACTTTTGAAGTATAAAATAAAATCTGGCTTAATGTGTTCAGTTTCTGTGCATCACGTGACACATCATGTGACAGATTATTAAGCCTATTTCCAGACATATTTTCTAACTGCCTTATTCTACAGGCAGATCATTTTTGCTTCTTTCAAAAAAGAAAAACTTGAAATAAGCCAAAAAAAAAAAAAGTCTGCCAATAGAATAAGACTGTTTCAAGCTTGAAACGATTTAGAATAAATAATCTGGAATATGTTTAAATAAAATCCAATAAAGAGAAATATTAGTTGAATTAGATTAATAAATTTTTTTTTATTGCAATGCAGATTACTGTAGGTGCTATGATCTGGGTTGCCAGATCTGCCTGACAAAAAAACAGCCAAATGACAAGCAGTATTAAAGAATGCTGATTTCACGTAATAATTCTTTCATCAAGGTTCTAAAATGGTACTGGATTATTATACATTTTATAAGAAAAATATAATGAGAATGGAATTAAAAAAAAAAAAGTTTAGTAATATGTATGCTGATTAGCCACACTTTCCATTCTCTCTACCTTTTTTTGCACCAACCTTTTTGCACAGTCCTCCCTCAAATGCATATGTATGAGGAAGGAAAGTGAATCTAGTGTTCTATTTCAATGGCTCATTTAGGTTTGTATGTAATTGCTCTTGAAACAGGTGCAAAAGGCTTAGTAGGCTACATCTGGCCCTATACCTCAATGCAATGTCGCCCTTCATTTCCCTTAGAAGCAATAGATCAGGATGATGAGTAATAAATAATAGTTAATAAATAATGCAATAGTGCATTTAGTTTGGAAATATGCATACAACATGCCAATAGGTGGATTGACTATACTAAATTGCTCCTAGGAGTGAGTGAATGTGTGTGTGCATGGTCCCTTGCCATTCGGGGCATATCCCTGCCTAGCACCAAGCATTCTTTGCATAGGCTCCAGATCCACTGCAACCCTGACCAGGATAAAACAGTTATGTTAAGTATATGAATGAATAAAGATTTCCATCCATCCATTCATTATCTGTACTGCTTAACTCTCAAAGTCGTGGGGAAGCTGGAGCCAATCCCAGCTGACTTTGGGAGAGAGGTGGGGTGCACCCCGGGCAGGTTGGCCATCTATTGCAGGGCTAACACAGAGATAAACAACCAGTCACACTCACATTCACACATATGGGCAATTTAGAGTAGCCAGGTAACCAAATATGGATGTCTTTGGGCTGTGGGAGGAAACCAGAGCATCCGGAGGAAAACCAGGGGCAAATGTAAACTCCACATAGAAAGATTCCAGTTGACTGCCAGGCTCAAACGCAGAACCTTTTTTTTTCCCCTGTGAGGCAGCAGTTCTACAGAACCACTGTGCTGCCTGAACAAAGATTTCAATCCTGTTAACCATGCTCTGCAAAGAATTCTCCAAGTCACAATGCTAGCTTTTATATGGCTGTGAACTGTGTGCAATGACTCTAAGAGCGCAGTAAAATAGTGTGGGGGTGTATGAGAAAGTTATGCGCTTGTTTCAAAAAAAAAAAAAAAAAAATGCTGCAAGACTGTCCTGTTATTTCTGCACCTTAGACAAAACTCACAATCCTTCAGAAAAAGTGAAATTCTGCAAACATGCCGTGTCATTTATTTGAAAACTTCTTGTTGGCAAGTGTGGTTGCTTCAGATCCAAGATTATTAATTTGATAGCATGCAGAAGCTTCTCCCACATGCTCTGTCCTCACAGATATCTCTCTGAAACAGATCACCACTGCCAGAGCTGGCCGGGCTGTCAATTAAGGCTGGATCTGATCCTTCTGTGTGTGTGTGTGTGTGTGTGTGTGTGTGTGTGTGTGTGTGTGTGTGTGTGTGTGTGTGTGTGTGTGGTTCAATGCACTACTCTCTGACTTCACACATACACTTGGAGCTTTCACTATAGCTGAACAGATATCAGGTGTCTTTTCAGCAAGACTGGAGAACTGATGTTCATTAGCACTCAGCCCCCATGGTGCTGTTTTTCCACTTTCTCTGTCACAGCATCAAGGCCAGTTTGATGAAAGAGAGGAGCAACTACAATACTGATAACAAAAAAAAAAAGAAAGAAAGAAAAAAAAAAGTCTGAAATCTTGTGACTGGGCTTTTGAACTTCCATCAAATTTTGGTTTGCACAAGGAAGTTTGTAAGTCTTAAAACATGTTTGTATTCAATAATAACACATTTTCCTGTGTTAAAGACATGAAATCTTTTGTTGCATCAAAAATTGATCATTATGCACTGTATTATGCAGGTTTATGCCATTGTATAATGGCTCCTTTATTTTAGATTAATTCGGCCCTATACTTCCCAATGTGTCCTTGTGTCCTAACTCTCATGTTACTCTAAATATGTACAAAAGTGTATATTTCACACTTGTAAAAAAGTAAATGTAACATGATATAATGGTCTTAATAATTCAGTATTACAATTTCACTTTGCCTTCATTAAACTAAGTGCATTTATTTTAAATGTGTACAATGTACGTATGTGCACAGCTGTGTGCAGTATGTACATTTGATAAAGTAAAGGATGGGATTATTTTATTAGTTGAAAGGCTTACCATTTGTCATAATAGTGCCAGAATCCGAATTTTACATTCACTTTACGCCAGAACTGACAAACCAGGAATACTGGAAACATACATAGGGTCTGGTCAGCAAATTTTTGTTAGTGCAGTCCCTTAATACAGAAACATATATACAATATTTGGACACCTGACCATCACATCCACATGTGCTTGTTGAACATCCCATTCCGGAATTGGTTACTCTTTGCTGTTAACCTCCACTCTTCCTGAAAGGATTAGTACTACAACCCTGTTTCCAAAAACTTTGGACACCATGTAAACTATAAATTAAAACAGAATGTGATTATTTGCAATCATGTAAACCCAAATTTAATTCAAATAGAACAAAGACAACATAGATCAAATGTTGAACCTGAGACTTGTTTTATGAAAAATATGTGCTCATTTTGAAATTTGATCTTTGAATTTGAACATCTCAACATTTCAGTAACATGGGGTAACGGAGTAACACAGTGGTGCAGTGGTTATCAGTGCAGCAGAAAGAACCTTCACAAGAAGAAGCTTCTGGTTTCGACCCTCACAGCTGACTGGGGCTTTGCTGTGCAGCGTTTCTCCTGGTTTCCTCCCACAGTCCAATGATGTGCAGATTAGGTTAACTGGCTACTCTAATTTCTTTTTGAGGTTTTTTGCTTGTTCATTTCTGTGCTAGCCCTGCGATAGATTGGCAATGTGTCAAGTGACCGAAGTCAGCTGACATTGGCTACAGTTTCCCCTTGACCCTGGCCGATAAGTGATATAGATATTGGATGGATGGATGGATGGATGGATGGATGGAAGCTCAATTACATGATTGGGAATAAAAAGAGCATCCCAGAGAGTC
>JAOVYU010000060.1:15501207-15512468 GCA_025674565.1 Synodontis membranacea | reverse complement strand
ATCTATCTATCTATCTATCTATCTATCTATCTATCTATCTATCTATCTATCTATCTATCTATCTAATCCTACAGTACACTTTGCTTAAAAAAAAAAAATTAAAAAAAGGAAAAAATAGCATGATGAAATTATATCTGTCCCTTGATCAAATCTGAAGCTCATGGTTATTGACCCAAATTTTGAGAAGTGCAGAATGTTTTATGGCCCACAAGTAAAGTATGACAACTACATACTGAAAGTAAGGCACCATTTTGGCAGATGCCTTCCTAGGGGTGGAAAACGCTTGAGAAATTGCCTTTCACTACTCTGCATAAGATATGTACATTAGTGTTATTTATTATTTAGTATTATTTTGTACTTCAGTGTTATTTATTCATAAACTGAACATTTTTTCTTCTACTAGAGAATGATTTTTTAACCTCATATTTTTAATAAAAACAAAACAAACAAACGAACAAACAAACTATATATATATATATATGACCAGCAAGCAAACACATAATAAATAAATAGATAAATAGACAAGTTAATAAATAAATACAAATGTCAAATGTTTTGATTTGAGGAACAGATGAAATATTTAACTTTATTCTTGAATACTTAACTATGGGATGTAGATGCTTTATGACTTTCACCCAAGCAGGTTTTTGATTCCAAAAAAAGTAAGATTTTGACCCAATAGAAATTGACTTAAAGTACAGTTTATATATACTTTTTCCACCCTTGCTTCTATATACTTATTCCTCAGCAAGTTCTTTTTTGGCATGATGATATTTTATATGCAGTTGTTTTCACGAAAAGAAAAGAATGCTTTTGTGACAAAGTAAATATGCATGATCAACTTGTCCCCAATTTTTGCCCCTAAAAGTGTTGTGTGATTGCAAAAATGTAAATTTGTTGTTCAAGACTTGACACAAATGTGCCATATGACTGTAAGGTTTTTTGCAAACATTTCACCCACTTCACTGTGCATGCACTTCTTAATGCTGCCTCAAATCATGTACCACAGAAGTGCAAGCAATAGTTGCACATCTGGCCTTTTTTGCCTTCTTGCCTTCCTGAGCAGCTGACAAGCTGTCAGCTGTCCCCAAAAGCAAATAATGTTTGTGATGAAGGCTTGTGCTGACAGTGTATTTTTTTTTTTTTTTTTCATTTAATTGCTTCTGCATTGATTGACGGTTTCACTTATATTGTTTCTTTCCTGCTGTTCATGATGCATGTAGATAATGCTTGTGGCAGTAGCTAAAAAATGTGCAAAGGTCAGAATTATGTTTACTGTATGTTGAAGACATACATGGGTCATGTACACATGTGGATGGAAAAGCAATCCGGGCAGAAAGTTCAGATCTGAGCCAAAAAATAGAACAGAGCACTAATATGCAAAAAGTCTTGTTAATGTGCCGGTATGTTCAGTGCCACAAAACCAAACTCGGTGGCATGCTATTGCAATGTAATGTACAGTATAGTTAGGAATATATTCTACTAAAAGTCTATGTATATTACTGTCCACTTTATTAGGAACACCTGATTTCAAGGTGTGGTAATTAAATACTGAGACTGAAGCTGTAATTAAATTTAAACTTACATTTTAATGACTTTCCGATTCAATATATTCCCCCTTCTGTAACTCCACACTGCTGTATTCTGGTCTTCCACTGATCAAAGCAGTGCAGTAGGTCTTCTTCCATTAGTTGTCCCAGAATCTCCAACTCAAATGAATTCCCATGAGTGCAGGACTTGATTTTAGGGAAAAGAAAAATAGTCACATGGTGCTAGATCAGGTAAATAGGGTGTGTAGTCAAGTGCTGTGATGCATTTCTGGGCCAAAACTACTTCAGTGAGAGCACTGTGTGTACTGGTGCATTGTCCTGATGAAGGAGGAAACCATTTTCCCACAGCTGTGGCCTCTTTCTTCTGACCCTTTCTCACAAAGTTTCAAGAAACTTTTTGAAATAGTGTTGGTTCACTGTTACTCCACTGGACACCCAGTTCTCCTAGATTTGCACCCTTAATGTCAAAAAATAAATAAACATATAATAATAATAATAATAATAATAATAATAATAATTAAAAACAATAAACATGGCCTTGAACTTGGATATGCTTTGTCCAGCTTTCTTCATTCGGCAACCCACACGTATTCCAGTGCGCCGACTGCCGTTTTGTCTCAGGATCGTACCGTTCTGGACTGCTTAGTCTTGTTATTTAATAGCCATACCATGTATAGCTGATCTTTCATACAGTTATCCAATCATGTGGTAGCAGTGCAATGCATTAAAGCATATGCAGATATAATGCATATGCATGTCAAGAGCTTCAGGTAATGTTCACATCAGACATCAGAATGGGGGAAAAAATATGATCACAATGACTTTGAATGTGCATGGATATAGGTGCCAGATGGCTTGTTTGAGTTTTTCAGGAACTGTTAGTCCCCTGAGATTTTCACACACAACAAGTGAAAAAAGTGAAATGTTGTTTATGAGAGAGGTCAGAGATTAACTGCCAGACTATTTCAAGCTGACAAGAAGTCTATGAAGTCTGTAACCCAAATAATCACTCTTTACAACTGTGGTGAGCATAAAAGCATCTCAGAATGTTAACCATGTTAAACTTGAGGTGGTTAAACTGCAACATGAGAAGAACACTTCAGGTTCCTCTCCTATCACCCAAGAACAAGAGTCTGAGGCAGCAGTGGGCACACGTTCAGTGAAACTGGACAGCAGAAGATTGGAAAAAGACAAAACAATATTTCACAACCTTCGACTCTCCTGTTTTGGTAAGCCTGTGCCTGCTATAGGCTAGATTTCTTTTCTTGACTGCAGGTGTAAAGCTTTTCCTAATAAAGGAGATGCTGAGTAGAGTTAAATACTTTGATTGTGATCCATAATACTACACAGTGATTTGTTAATTAAGCATTTTTCTCTTTGTCTCGGTCACTCTCTTTACAAACACATTTCAGGGAGATGCAGTATGTCATGACCCACAGAAGACTCTCAGAGAAAGCACCATTAAACAAAGATTCCCAAGGGTGGAGCAAACAGCAGCTCAGAGACTCGCAATCAGCACTACAAATCATATTAGAGCGTTTGTGTGTGGGTGTATATTTAACGCATCGCATTTATAAAGGGTTTTTTTTTTTGGACTAAAGTTGAATCATGTTTGAAAGCTCTTTACAGTGCGAATGATAAGAAGGATGGTTTTCGTTGTGTACACTCTGTAATCTGTTTTAAACACCATGCAAACCAAATTGAAATGAATCAAGCAATTGTATGGATGCCAGTAACATATGTCCATTTGGACAAACAAAGAATCCTGTAGAATGTCAAAAGGTAGTTTTTGTTGTTGTTTTGGTTTTTTTGGTTTTTAACTATGAGCCAATGAGGTTCAAATATGAAATTTTATTTTTTATATAACAGATGTTGCCATGGGAATTTCAGGCTGAAACCACATATAGTATTTCTGCATTTAACCATTACTGGTTAGTGAGTTGATCTGGGAGTGATTCAGCAGGTAATAGGAAGCTGGTCATGAATCACTATCAGTCAGCAGTGGCATGATGCATTTCAGTACAAGGACAGACCCTTTCCACCCTGTCATCTCTGCCACTCTACCACTGAGAAATGTGTTTCCTAACACATGAGCTACTGCAAGACAGTCAGAAGTTTGAAAAGACTTTTTGAATGTTTTGAATCGAACCAAACACAGCATCTAAAACCTTTACGAGTAAATGAGATCATTCATCTTATAGTGGGACAAGGTAATGCTATAGAACCTCTATCACCCACTCAGAGAGTAAGTGTGTGTGTGTGTGTGTGTGTGTGTGTGTGTGTGTGTGTGTGTGTGTGTAGGGAAACAGAGAAACTGCCTCAGGCAAACAGACTGTTCAAATGGTTTTGTAAAAAATGCATGGCTGATGCTCTTGCACAGAGCAGCCAAGTTTTAGCTTTTCCCGAAGCAAGAGATAACAAAACAAGAGCAATCTGTATCTTTTTGCTCCCACTCGACACACCATGAAGGGCTGGCCTGTAAATGCCATGGGGTCAAAAAGTGTTAATAGCTAGGAGGCTGAACCTTGTTAACCTCACATTAACGAAGTCTATAGTAGTCAAAAGGTGTTTTTTTCTGCCACCCAACTTTGAAATATATTTATGTGAGAAACAAAGACAGGTTAAATGAAGTCTTATCAGCATTGGAAATTGTTTTGTGACCAGAACTTTGCAGAAAATATATATATAAATATAAATATAAAACAATATAAAATATATATATATAAATATGCAAAAGGTATATTTTTTAAATGCGATCTTGTTTCTTGTTTTCCCTCATCAGTCTCTGATGCATGTTGAATGGTAGAAAGGTGGTGCTCTGCAGTTTTCAGACACACTTACTGGCCATTGGGACCTGGCTCATTTTTACCAGGATCATATCTGTCGCGTTGCCATGACAATGCGACAGGTCACTTACAAAAGAGCACACACTTTTTTTCTGTGTGTTTCATAGCATAGTTTCCCACGGGAATACCTTTAATCTCCAGAGCCATCAGCTGTGTCTGTTCCCAAAGTCCCACATGCGCCACATTCAGCAGGACTATTATATCTGATCTGAGCCATAGCACAGAGGTGCTGCACTACACAGACACACTGAAATATAGATGAGCTAAAGCATAAACAGGGTAGAGGAAAAAGAAAAAGTCATGCCCACTCAGACAAGGAGTGGTTAAATAATGCATGCTTATATTAAACACTGCTGTGTATGATGCACACTCGTCTCAAACATGTCTTCCATAATTTAAGAAGATATCATAGATTTTGTTGTTTTTAATCAACAAGTTGCCCACACATTTTCCGCATTTGTAATAGAGGACATTAATTAGATGGATTGCAATCATAAACTAACAGGGATGTAATTATATAGTGCTTAGTACTGCACACTGACTGCAGATATCATTGCCTCCAAGACACCAGGACTCATCAGGGTGTTTGCTCAGTTGTAAACGTGTATCTTCACCAGCAGAGACGAGCGGATTCATCACGCTGAGAGGACTGCATTATTTGTCAGAAGCAATTAAATGTTTTGAAGCACTATTTATTAGGAAGCCAGAATGACACAAAATAACACAGGTTAAATAAAACAGTTTGGGATTGTGTAGAATAAGTATGCTCTCTGTTGAACTCCATGTTCTCACAGCCAGACTAAAATTAATTTCATGATCGATATGGCAGTGTCTGGCATTTTTATGCACAATTAATCAGCGGGCTGTACCTCTGACACAGCTCTCTAAGGTTAATATATTTGAACTGATCTATTGACAACTGGAACAACAAAAAAAAGACGGTCTTTACGCGATTAAATCTAGTAATTAGTCATGTCCAGACTGTACGCTGTACTCTGTGTTGTGCCCTGCAGTTATGGACAATAAATGAATGAATTAAATTAAGGAATCACTCCACTTTTGTTCCAGCTAAAGAAACTCGCAAAGCATATGGTTCCCATTGATCAAGTTTCATCACAGTGTTTATTTTTCTCCCTCCTAGGTTTCCCTGATGATGTAACTGCGCACATAATCTTTATTTATTGTTTTTCATTTCATGAAATCTTGTTTCAACTCGCAGAATCTTATAGACAGTATGGTGAAGAAGCTATCTACACTGATATATTACCCCAATAAAGTTACAGAAAGCAGGAAAATATTGCACATTATCAACATGTATAGGAAAAACTGATACTGGTTACTACATGTGCATTTACAAGAAGTTACTACATGTGCATTTACATTTAACGAAGATTGCCTGTATTTCTAGGCAGAGATCCCGTTTTTCCACACAAAACTTAGGAGAAGTATGCCCATGACTGGCTCTATCATGATGCAATCTGGAACTGTCAGTCAAAATTGCACTTATTGACCAGCCAATCTGTTTAGCCAATCGGGCGTGAGATGTCCCTGAGCCCAATGAGCTTTTCAGCTCTAATCAACACCCATGGGAGGAGCTGCTGCCGATGTCCTGAATACACAAACCACATACAGTACCAGTCCTGTATCCCACACTAATATCAGGGAGTGCCAGTCACTTTAGAACATGCTTCATGTGATGAAAGAATAACAACAAACGCTCTTTCTTAAACATAAGTACTGTATTTCAGAAGGGTTTGAACTGACTTTGGTGCATTTGATGAACTTCAGCTCTTTAATACCTTATCTACTAAAGTATTAAAGTCTTAAAGGCATAAGATGTCGTTTTCTGCTAATTAGGTTTATGCTTTTTCAGAATCCACCCAACTTTCTTTCTGCATGTCCTCTTTAAACCCCTTAAAGACCTGGCTTATTACTGAGTTAGACCTTTTAAAGCATATTGCTCAGTAGCTACTATGAATGATTCAGTAACAACAGTGAAAAGTCTTGACCCAATGACAGGTCATGGGAGTGCAAGGGATTACCTTTCCTCGTTCTTTTAATTATCTGTACAAGCTTGCAATTAACATACAGTATATGGAATCTGTTATATTGGTCCTCCTAGACAAATCGGCATGAAAACGCATTTGGTATCTGTAGAGCAGGTGGGCATTTATGACCAATAACTCAGGAGATTCTGATAACAACTGACAGGTCACTCTCTATCACACTCTTTCTCTTTCAGAGGTAAAGTTCAGCAAATGACCCTGCACAACATGCATTAGGTCTAAAAATAAAAATAGGTAATGCATTAATAATAATGGGCATGAACAGTAGGCTTGCAGGGCATTTTTGAGGGCGTTTTAGTGGTAATGTGTCCACAAACTCATTCAGAACTGTAAAAGCTGTTTCTATGCACTGTCAAGAGATCGTGAACAGCCAACCAGACCCCCTAATGTGGTGTGTCCACAATCTCAATTTAAACTGGATTAGAAGCATTACTTAGCCCGATATTCTGCAAATTTTTTAATGGAATATAACAAAAGGCTAGATTGCAAAAACAAACCAAATAACATGCTGTGCAGCAAGTAAATCACTAATACAAAATCCCACAAAATAATGAGATTTTGGAGTCAGAAGACTATAATGATCACAACCAAATGACTGTAGCCACTGCTTGACTTTCCATTCCATTTTATAACATGCATTTATTGATGTTCTATATTAAGCTCATATACCCACTAGTCCAGATCATATAAGAGTGAAAGGTTGCTTTGATAAAACCTAAAGAAAGGTCAGACATATAAATAACGTTCACTTTAAATAGGAATGATGAATTTGTGATCTGGCAAGATCCATGTAGGTGTGCCTTTTCCATTATTATTCACTGTGAAGTTAGCGAGCTCACAGCTCTATCACACTCTTATAAATAGGTCTGGCTTACAGCTGGCACAGCTACTTAATCACTGACATTCTGCCTAGTGTGGTAAACACATTTAGGAGAGATTTACCAGCATTCACTGGTTTTTAGAATCTAAACTACACTATCATGACCACCATGAAGGACAAACTTGCTTTTAGGCCAAAAAAAAAAAGAGGTGACCACGTGATAAACGATTGACAAATTGAACTTGTGAATTGGAGTTAGTTTACTCCTGAACCCAAACTGATGACTTATTCATGGTAATTCAATCAGGCAACTCTGAGCAACAAAAGATTTACTTCTGTAAGGCAACTCTTCAAGCTGCTCAGTTTCATCAGTAACTTGCCCGTGTAAGCTACACAAGCCATCAGTCAAACAATCACCTCAAGAATGTTCCATTAATTATTCAGTCCAGCGTAAGGATATATGCTTGTTGTGACAGCTGATGAACCGACTCAGCTGTTGATATTTTTCACCGTTGTTTCCAAAATGTAAATTAGTGAAGACAGGCAGAGCTGATGGTTCACTTGTTGAATAAATTCCCACATTTACATTTACATTTACAAACTCCAATAGATGGCAGAAAACTCCTACCATTATTTACTTCTCCTCAATAGTAACCAATATTAAAAGAGCACAGGTGCTGTAATGATGAGGTAGACTATTCCCCAATGATATCCCATTTAAACACTAACTATCTATATAGGGGAACGTCATATACATACACATACTGTATATGTGTGTGTATACATGTGCATATGATGTATTATGTGCTTTATATAATGCCATGATGCAATATATTTTGCAACACACACACACACACACACTGACAATAGTTTTATAAGGTTCTAGGCATTAAGAATAAATCAATGAATAAATAATTAATTATATTGTCTTATTTAACATGCCTTATATGAGTTATTTGATGACGTAATGAACTGTTGTATACCCAAGATACTGTTACAAAAAAATGTTTTCTGTACATTATTAAATTTTTTATTCCATTTAAACATGAAACATTAAATGTAGCCTATCAATTTAAACAAACGCACATCCGTGCAGCTGTACAAAAAAATTTTATAGTGTGTTCATAAAAAATAAACTCAGAAGTTTGCGCGCTTTGTTGCACACAACATGCACCATATATCCCAACACTCACTCGTGCGCAAAAAAAAAAAAAAAAAAAAAAAAAAAAAAACACTTTCGGTAGATAAATGTGACTTACATACATATATATATATATATATATACACATGACAGTTCAGGTGGTTAGGTTCGTAAGTCCTGCAGTATGTTCAGTTAACAAACACTTTGGCTAAAGATGAACTTGGAATCCCGGGGTTTCTGCGCCATCCCACGAAACGAACGCAGGTGAAAGCGCACAGCTTACTAAACGGTGTTAGAGGCAACCGCAGTAAAAGTTAGCACGTTAATGCGCGTGCTGTGCGGACGCAATTTCACTTGGAACATATTCCTGGAACCAGAACCAGGTGCGTCCATGCGTCAAGTTTTCACTTCTGGAAGCGCAGAGCGCGCTAATAAACGCTCACTATAACCGCTTCCACTTCTTTACTCGGTCGCCGATCAGTCACCAAAAAGTTCATCATCCCCTCGGACTTGATGAGGAGGTTGCAGCCGAGAAAGAAGATGCCGAACACCACGGTGAGAGACAGGACGCACATCACGGCGATCTGCACGGCTCTCATGATGAACAGGCTGCGCTCATCGTCCGGAGCCGCCGCCGCGAAGCCGTCGTCCGTCACCACCGACGAGAAGTTACAGCACGACAAGATCTCCTCGGTCCGGTTGGAAAAAATACCACCGTCCGTTTGGTTAAACGTCGTGCCGTTCATTTTCATTTTCGTTCCTGTGGCACAGAGGTGCTCACTTTAAAAAATAAAAATAAAAAATTGTTCAAAGCTTCCAAAGACGCTTATTTCATTTCTCTAAGTATGAAACTGGATCAGAAGTGGTAGTAAGAAGTGTGCAGGGTGAGGAGCTCCATACACGGTGCCGCTTTGCACCCAGCATCCCGTGATTGCGTGTCAAAGACGGAAGTAATGATGCAGAGCGCGCACGGTGCACACAGGCAATGGGATGGTGTACCTGCTGGGGAAAACCATTTATGGTGGAGATGAGAAGCGCGCGAGCGCGCGCGCGCACACACACACACACACACACATCAGTCGGCGCAGGGACTCGTGCCAAATGGCGCCACCTAGAGCGAAATCACGTCAAGCAACTTACAGGTGGCTGCCAGTTTTCCATCTCATCACACTCCACAGGAAAGCATAAAATTGAAGCCAGTCGTGTAAAGTCCATAGCAATAAATACAATGCAAAACGCCCTGACTGTAAAATTGGAATGTTAAAAAACATGCCTCCGGAACTGTAGGGTCATTCATGGACTGCACAGCAATCATTTAAAAAAAACAATGTCAGCGTTATGGGATATCTGTAATGATGCTGCAATAGAACTTTCCTAACTTCCAGTTGAAAAAAACAATTAACATGGTGGCCTGCTATCTCGACTTTTTTTTTTTCACATTTTGTAGTGATGCAACCTGGAAATGAAATGAACAAGGATTTATGGAATCCAATTATGGACGAATGGTGCCTAGAAAGCCATTGTTGAAAAAAAAAAATCCATCTTAAATCTCAGTTTGAAGTTTGTCAAAAGGCTCAGGATGTGGAAAAAGGTGCACTGGTCTGATGAGACTAAAAACTGGACATTTTGGCATTGGAAATCCAGCATTACTCTTCACCCTGAGAACACCATCTCCACAGTGAAGCATGGTGATGGGAGCATCATGATGCTTGGATGCTTTTCATCTGAAGTAACTTTTAAACTAGTTAGGGCTGAGGGAAAGATGGACAAAGACATTCTAGAAGAAAACCTGATCGAGAATGCAAAACACTTGAGAACGGAGAGGGCATCCAACTTGTTTCAGGCTAATGAACCAAAACCAATACAAATACGCCCCATGCAACCAAGGAATGGCTACTTTTTTTTGTGTTTTTGTAAATAACCATTGTGCCACAATAATTTTATACCTTCAAATGTTAGGTAGTAAAATAGTAAAAAATTAACCCAATTCAATCAATTTCGATTGCAAGTTATAACAATGCAACATTGTTAACCCAATATAGGATCATGGAGGGTGAATCATTTTACTTTCAGAGGCTGGAAATGTTGTGTGGATTTATATCAGCTGAAAAATATACTGCAGTCCAAATGATAATGTCAAATATATTAATATCCAATGTCTGACATTTCTACTTTTGTGAAAAAGTAAAGTGGTGGGTGGATGGATGAACAGGCACAAAGATATATAGGTGAATAGAATACTCAGCATTCAGTGGCAAGGGAAAACTTCCTCAAACAGTTTAAGGAGCAACACTTTAAAGGGAATGCATCCACTGTTTGGCACCAGACATTCCTACAGAGAAGGGAAACAGCAGTGATACATAATGATACATGCAGGATGTTAAAATATAAACAAACTCTGAATAGTAGTCAGGTTTATGTGGTCTGAAACATCTTATAACCACGACAGCAGTTCTTAGGAAGTGAAAGTCTCTGGGGAATCTAAGTGAAATTACTCACTGAAGCAGGAAGGTGAATCATAAATGTTAATTGCTCTATGATGAATAAGTAGTGGGTGACATGGCAGCACAGCGGGTAGAGTTGCTGCCTCATGACCCCAGGGTCCTGAGCTTGAGATACTGCCTGTGTGGTGTTTCATAATGTCTGCCCGGTGTCTGTTTGGATTTCCTCTGGGTTCTCCAGTTTCCCCCCACGTCCACCAAACGCTGGTAATAGTAATGTATCCAGGATGTATTCCAGTCATATAGCCAGTGTTTCCGGAGGTGGGGTGTTATGTAATGGTTAGGAAGCACTCTTATAATCAAAAGATTGCAGGTTCAAATCCCACGACCAGCAAGG
>JAOVYU010000060.1:15423558-15433786 GCA_025674565.1 Synodontis membranacea | reverse complement strand
ATATAAAACAGGATGCCTCATTATTCTTCTCATTAATGCACACAAGCAAGAGCTTCATGCCTTGTGACATACAGTACGAGTGAAATTTGCAGCAGCATAAAGTGGTCTTTTTTCACATTGCAGTGCCCTGGCAGTGTGTCACAAGCCTCGAGGGAAGAATAAACATTATTGTTTGTGTGTGTGAGGTGCTCACACATCTGCTAGAGTCTGACGCTATAATGGACTGCGTGTAATGATTTGTGTGCTCTTGCATGTAGATTTCGCCATTTCTGATGAAGAGGTCTAACAATGTGATTTAAATCTGACATGAGAACTATAAGCAGTCCCAGTCGACAAGTTGACTAATCAGTTGTTTTTTTCCCTAAATTTCTACATTTTATTTTATTTTGTTAAGTAAGCATCATCCTGTTTTTCTTAAAATAATTGTTTTCACATCAGAAAACAGATGAAGCTTTAGGCAGGTGCAACAGAGCTGGAAAAAACTCATTGTGGGTTTGTCAGTTTGTCAAGATGATTTTAAGAAGGTGGATTGTAACTCCTGCAAATCACATTTTAAGCATCACAGTACAGCTTTAATGTGATGATCCATATGGAAAAAAATCTTTTCCTGGGTGTACTGTTGTCATGCTAAAATACGACTTTTCATGCCTTGTTAGAATTGAACAGCAGGTACATTATGGCCTAGCCACATGCAAAAATGCACCCTGTTTCTTGCTCTTTAATTGGAAGGGACCGATACAACATGAAGCTCGGTAGAAAATGGTGGTGCAATGGTTCACCTTTTTCACCATTTTCTGTAACGTGTCTTTTACATTGTTAATTTGTTAATTAAGAAATCGGAAAATCTTGACTCTGTTTCCACGGCAACCTGCTCCACCAACCCTACTGTGCATTCATGAGGGTTTTGCACAGGCAGTGAACCACAGATTATTTCCAAACCCAAAGCACTTTTTCATGGATTTAGAGTGGACACAGACTGTAGTACAGAGTGAGACCCTGTGTTTGATTTAACAAATAAATATGTACAAGAGTGGTTAATTCTTCAAGTATACCTAGTGTTAATTGTGCAGTTGAGTCTTCGTGCTACTTTGGCAGAATTATCAACAAGGCATTGGTATTTTACTGTCATTTTCATTTGAACAAAAAGAAGAGCCACTGCTTCATCCAACTATTGTTTATTTATTCTTGATCAGGGATGGCCTGGGAGAAATAGTGACAATACCTTTATTTCAGTCCATTTTCAGACTCTACACAGTGCGTCAACTCGATTAGTAAATTTGTGCCAGTACTGTTTCCCCCAAAGCCAGTAATTATCCATCAATTTTGCAACATATGGTTTTGAAGTTTAATGCCTGCGGACATCAGGGTCAGTTTTGGAACCACAGCTGTACCAAGACACATCCAAAGACTAATTCAAGCAGTAGGGTACTGCCTCTGGCTGAAGAGCTTTCCCCATGTGGCAGCAAGTCTGGTACAGCAGGATGTAGTTTTTTTTTCTCCACCCCTCTAATGAATTATGTATAAGTACATTATAAACTTAGATGAAAGAGTAGGCTATAGGAATGAATATTTCTTTGTGCAGAAGTATTTCATGTAGCCAAATGAGTGCGCTTCTGTTGGCAGCTTATGTGCAGCGTATGGAGGCATATCTCGATGTGGTGCAGGGGCGGAAACTAAATCAGTAAACTGTGATCATTCAGTTGATGAAACACTGTCAGCTTTGAAAACATGTAATGCAAAATTTGTGAGTCACCCTAATGAGGCTGTAATCATTTCTCATTTGGCTGATGTCATTTTGCCCACGCTGTAACGGACCTCTGCTGCAGTGGTAGTGATGATCTTCTGCCTCAGCAGTGATGATGTCGATGCATCACGTAGTGTGTCTCTTCCAGCAGTAAGCAGAAGTGAACCACATGCTTTTCGATGCCAATAATACAACCAATCAGACAGCTAGGATTGTATATTTTAGATATTTTGGAAACTTGTTAACAATTATGTTTCTCAGCAACTTCAGGTGTTTCTTTTTTTTATTACTTTTACATTTCCTGTGAATATGCATTGCTTTCACAGCAAATATATTGTGCTTGAAGAGCTATGACAGCTGGCATCAGCAGAAATGCAGGATGGGTATGGGACAAGCATGGCGATGTTTGTGATGAATGCAGTGTACTCAGCATTGTCTGAGATATTAACATAAAACCACACCGACATTTTTCTCTTCCACAGTCACGCTGCATAAACTTGGTTAATTCACAGACTTACATTTTGTGCCACATCCTGTGACTTGGTGTGATAGCTGCTTCTGAGGTAGTGAGTGTGCTCTGTGAACATTTAGATTTTTTTTTTGTGCGGCTCAGTAAAAAATATGGTGCAAAAGTAAAAGTTTAATGCATGTTGTAGTCTCTTTCAATGGACATTGGCTAGAATTCGGGATCCAGCAGTTACAGGGTGAACTACAAAAAAAAATCAGGTTTGTTTACTCCTTGACCCCCAGCTCCCACCCATGCCCGTATACATCAAGACTTTAACTTAAATAAACGTAGTCAAATATAAAGTTGTTAAGAATACTTCTTCCAAAGCACTGACGAATTATCCAGTCCAGTTAGTCAGAATGTGTTGATTAATATTCTGTAACAGCAGGGCTCTGACAGTAGTATCAGCTTATCACAGATTTATATGAATGTCCTTGTACTTATGTTTTATTGTTTCTATAGTAACAGCACATACACTGGGACTTGTATGGTAGATGCTTCACATAATCTAAAGCTAATAATAATAAAAGACTTAAAGCATTATTATAATTAAAACTGTATAATTGTTGATGTGGTGAAGATGTCTTTTAGCATCTTTAGGGAAGGAGTCTCCAGTGTGAGTGCTTTTAAACAGTTATAGGTAAAGCTGCTCTGGTTTCCTTAATGGGAATCCAGGACTTTGTATTTTGGTTGCACGACTAGCTGCATTATTAACTTCAAAAGGGAGGGAAAAGAGAGGCTTGTACTGTAGCTGTGAAAAGAAGGTTTATAGTTGTTGTAACATAATTACAAGAACTAACCAACTAACTAGCTAACTAAAATGAACTTTGTTCATTTGCTCACGAGGTTCATATCGGGCCACTTCATACCACCCCAATTATTGCTTATTTTAACTTAACTACTTCCATGTAAATAAAAGCTTACTTCCAAAGCAGGTCACTATTTTTAAAGTAAATCCCATGCACTCACTCTTTGCCCAGATGGCAGGATCTCGGGAAAGGGAAAGGCACAGACATTGACAAGCTCTTACAGACTGTCTGCAAAGGCTGTGTTGTACGGTATATTGGTGTGTAAAAGGCCGTAAAATTCTGAGGGCATGATTATCACATTGCCTTCATCTCTTCTTAATACTGAGCTCAGAGCTGTCTTGCTCACTTTCCTCTCTCACTTTATCCCTTGTTTTTTTATTTGTTTCCTCCCTCTGACTTGTTTCTCCTGATTCACTCGGTGTGTCGAAGAAAAATAGAAATCCTCTCGCCCTTTTGTGTGCAGCATGTCTGTGTGTTTGCCTGCTGAGAGGTGTGTGGGTGGTGGAAAGATATATATGGCCCACTGATGCTATAAGAGATCTGTGATTGTATGTGTGTGTGTTCGTGTGTGTGTGTGTGTGTGTGTCTGTGTGTGCGTGTGTGTGTCTGTGTGTGCGTGTGTGTGTCTGTGTGTGTGTGTGTGTGTCTGTCTGTGTGTGTCTGTGTGTGTTAAACCATTTTGCTTTAATTGGGATATACCATTTTATTTCAGGCTGAGTATGAGCACATGTTCTTTGGTACTCGTCTATACGGGTACTGATACTGATACTAAAATGTGTAACCTCCCGTATCACAATCTGCTTTTTATTCTCAGCAGAGTTCATGCATGAGAACAGCCGAATGTCTGCAACAGCCATTTTTGCTAATAATGTTCATGCTATGGTTAATGTCCACTCATTACAGTATTTAACCAGGACACTTTAGTAAACAACAATGATCATTTAAAAAAAAAAAAACTATAGGCTAAAATACAATGAAAATGAGCAAATTATTTCATTATTTAACATTTTATTTGGCTCAGAGCAGGTAACTATTATTAAAGGCTACTGGGCTTTTTAGCTGGTTGATTTCAAATGAAGTGCATTAGCTAGCTACATTAATTATTTTGGCTTGAATAGGGAGAGAGAGAGAATATAGCTGTAAGTAAAGTATGTTTCACTGTTTTGATCGCTTACTCTGTAATACAGTGACAGCAGGAGACATAGCCAAGGCTAATGGCTCACTTGTGGTGTCAGCTCTTGAGAGGGCACCAGAATTGCCACAGCATTCTTGATTAGATTCTGCTGATTAACATAGAGGCTTGTGTTCTGATGCAAATATTTCTAAAGCCCATTTCTGCTCATTGAGGATCTGCAGCATGCACCGTGCTCTTCCTTTGCATCTCTATGTCCTTTTGGAGTAGCTGGCATTTGCCGCAGCCTTGTTGTGGGCTTCTAGCAATGAACTCCACTTGCTGAGTTTTATGTTTAAATGTATACTGCTTTATCAGGGTACTTGTTTTGTAAGAAGATTCTGCCATATATTTTTTCTTTTTTTTTGTTTTTGTCATCAATTATTTGGAGGGGGCTTGTGTTTGGTCCAGCTTGAGTCATCTCCCATCCTCCCTGACTGACAGAGGATGCCATAAGGGCACGCTGCCTTGCCATAGACATCACTTCATCTCCCTACTCTGTGGACGATGTCACTCAGTATCCTTGATCTGCTGAGGATGTTGCTCTGCCTCCCTGCTAGGCTGAGAATTTTACTCCACCTTCCTGCTTCGCGGTGTACGTCGTTCAGTCCTCTTGATACACAGAAGACATCGCTCCCCCCCTCTAGCACCATGGAGGAGTTTGCTCGCAGTCCGGCTCTGTGGAAAAATTTGTCAGAATTCTCCCCCCCCCTTGGACTATGTCTTGGCCTTCGCTACCCCTTCTGACTAGTGATGGTTGCCGCTCCGTTATGGTGCTGCGCCTTGGATGTTGTGCCTCCCAAAGCTATACAGAGGAGACTGCTCTGCCTCACAACATCATGTATGGCATTGTGTCTCCTGCCTGCTATGTTAGGGGCATCACTCCCAGGGAACCCTGTCAGCCTACGGGCCCATGTCAAATGGAAGCCTCGCCAAGCAGTCCAGGCAGCCTGTTTGACTGTGTTTCATGCGTTGGGAGCTGCATGTTAAGGGGGGGTCTGTAAGTGTCGCGTAAGACTATGCCTCCCATCAGCCACTGCACACCACATGATCATGACACATGACATGATGTGTTTAATGAGAACTAGTATATACTAGTGCACCTCAAAAAATTTGAATATTGTAAAAAAAAAGTGCAATATTTTCCATCATTTAGTTAAGAAGGTGAAAATGCAATATATTCTAGACTCGTTACACATAAATTAAAATGCATCTAGCACTTTTCTATTTAAATTTTACAATTTTATCTTACAGCTCAAAAAAATTTAATAAAACATCTCAAATAAAATTATATTTAATTTGGAGTTTGAGTAAATTAATGTTCAGATACCTTGAAAGTTGACTGGAAGGGAAATGTGTGGTAAGAAAAGGTGCACAAGCAACAAGGTTGACTGCAGCCCTTGAGAAGATTGTCAAGAAAAGTCGATTCAAGAACTTGAGAGAGCTTCACAAGGAGTGGACTGAAGCTGGTGTCAGTGCATCAAGAGCCACCACACACAGACATCTTCAGGAAAGAGGCTATAACTGTCACATTCCTAATATCAAGCCACTCCTAAACCAGAGACAACATTAGAAGCGTCTCATCTGGGCTAAGAAGAAAACAAACTGGACTGCTGCTCAGTGATCCAAAGTTATAACTGCTCTTTTATTAATTATCAGTAATAAAGATTACTGATATAAAATAAAAATAAAATATCAGCTGTAAACAGCTATAAACATTAAATAAATAAATAAATAAATAAACAAATAACGCTTGTCACTTGCAAAGTGAGCCATCCAGGACTTTGTTGGAAGACACAAAGTTACGGACACTCGAGACCCCTTCCAAAAACGTTTCTTCATAGAAAACTTTGAAACACTCACAGTTTTGCCTGTTCATTTGGGCTGTCCATCATACAAGTCCCTGTATAATATGTTACTATAGAAATGATAATGTATTAGAATGAGCACATTAAGACAAACCTGTGATTTGCCATGAACTCAGCTGTTATAGAAAATAAATCAAAATCTTCTGACCTATCAGACTTAAGGATTCAACCATACTGTAGTATCAAATATGTTATTTCCTTTTATTAGAATATTTCAGTTGTGCATTATTATAGAGAATACTGAACAAGAGAGAGAGAGAAATATGAATTTCATATTGGCATGCATAGGTGGGTTGGGGCATGTGTCTGAGCAGCACTCATGAGTGTGAGTTTAATTAGGGTTTCAGTTAGGCACATGTTTAAGTGAAACAATGGCAGAAGTAGCAACTTCAGGGACAAGTATTTAGAATGGAGAACATACTGAGATTTTCAGGTTGAACTTTTTGCATTCTTTCACAGCTTTCCACTTTTTTTTTTTAGTTTTACTAGCTTTTTATAGGCAGAGCAGAAGAAATTTTTAATCATTCCAGTTAGAACATTATCACATACTGTATTTAACCCAGGCCATAGGTTCAGGCTTGGTAGAGTTTTCCAGTTTAGAATGATCATTTTGTTCAGTCTAGTTGGTGTGGTCTCTCAAGACATTTATTGTTGTGCCATTTGTATGTTTAGAATCTCTTCTGCTACACCTGGCTTACATAGCATCAGTAGCAACGGATGTTCAGCAGTTAAGGTTCTGCTCCAGTGAACAGAAGGATGTGAGTTCAAAATCCCACACAGCCAGCCAACAGTTGATGAACCATTGTACAAGACGCCCAGGCTCAACTGCCTGTAAATAGCTTTGGATGAAATCTGTAAATCTGTCAGTGTGCGTCTGTTCTGAACATTTTGCATTTTAATTTGCAGACAAGTACTGACTGATAATTTGTATTTTCATTGTCATACGTATATGAACATGTGCAATAATCACATCACAAAAGACTGCCTGAAATGCGATGAATAGTAATAATAATAATAATGAAAATCATTTATTTACATGGGCCATGCATTCATACCATTTATCCAATCAGCCCCTATCAGATGGAGATGATTTCCCACTGGAATACTTCCCCTCAGCTGGACTCAGTGGCAAAACATCTTGCATCAGGGTTGCCTTTTGGGGGGAAAATGTGAAACCTGGGAATAGAATAAACAATTATCTGCTTTATTTAAAGGCAGTTGGACTGAACAGTGAATTACCAAAGAAACAGTGGATCTTGGACATTGACATGTGGCCAGTAATCAGATTTCCTGACTTTTGCATGTACCTGATATAGCCCAAAGGAGTACAGAAACTTTGAGACTAAGTTGTATTTCGGGGAGGGGGGAATTGTTGGCAAATTAAAGTGACGAGGACACCAATGGATATTCTAGTTGTATATAGACAGGTTTGTAAGAACAGTTTTATTTATTTGGAAACTGTAAGCTATCAAATGCAAATCCATAATTCAGTGCCTGGATTCCAGGGGTTTTTGCAATCCATTTGCTTCTCTTATCTTTAGCTTTCAGCGGTCTGTAAAAGATAGCTATAATTTCTTGGTGAATCTGTTTGTATAGTCAATTGCACAGCAGCTCTTTCCTATTTTAGGTGACTTTTTTGTGTGTTTTTTGCAGCATTCGAGCTGAACACTACTCAGTAATTTAGTCTTTCTGCCACTGAGTGGTTGTAACTGCAGTGAATTTCTGCCTCCTGTGAAGTCACTTAGATAACCTAGATAGATCTCTGCACCTTGTTGGGCAGAGTCAAGGGCCTTAATGAATGTAATGGGAAATTTTACAGTTATTTGAAATTACCATGTTAAATTTATATTTATTTCATGGTTTTTCACCAGATATTATTTTTTCAAGAGATGTTTTTGTTGAGTTTAGAAGAAAATATTTTAAAGGGAGCAGGGGAAACTGTAATTTATTCTAATTATAAAAAGGAACTGATTCAGGTTCAATCTCTACCAGACTCAGCAACTGTCTCTCTCTCTCTCTCTCTCTCTCTCTCTCTCTCTCTCTCGTCCATGTGACAAGCACTCATAAAAAAGATCATGAGTCAGAGAGCATCATTCAAGGTTGCAGACATTATGTACTTGGGTAATGTTTTTAGAACAAAAGGAATTAACGCAAGTAGAAAATCAACAAGGACATCTTGCATTATCCTAGACAGAAGAAAGTCAGGCATCTTAGCATGTGTATAGGATATGTTATCATATACAGGTCAGAGTGCTCTGAGTCAGAGGAAGACAAGGTCTCCTACATTTTACAGAAATAAGAAAATGATCTAACAAAGGAAAATGATTTAGTAAAGAATAAAGGACAATATATAAAAAAGGACAAGATATAATCTTACACTTATTTAAATGTTCTGTTTAATTGGTTGGGTATTCAGGTCCACTTTTTTCAATAAGAGCATGGTTGAAATGAATTATTTCATTTCAGTGGGCATAGGCTATTGAATGTTTGGACAGTACACTATATGGCCAGAAGTACTGTATATGATCACCTGACCATGGCACCCATATATGCTTGTTGACCATACTATTACAAAGAAACGGCATTAATATTGAATTAGTCTCCATTTTGCAGCTATAACAGCCTCTGCTCTTGTGGAAAGGCTCTCCACTAGATTTTGGAATGTTGCTTGGGGATTTGTGCTCATTCTGCCACAAGAGCATTAGTTGGAAGTTTACGTTCTAATTAATCCCAAAGATGTTCAGTGTGGATGAGGTCAGGGATCTGTGCAGGCCGCTGAAGTACTTTCAGACCATGTCTTTATGGACATAGTTTTGTGCTCACAGGCATTGTCATGCTGGAACAGGTTTGGGCCCTTAGTTCCAGTGAATGGAAATTGTAATGCTACAGCGCACAAAGACATCCTAGACAATCATGTGACTATAACTTTGTGGCAAAAGTTTGAAGAAGTGCGACAAATGGGGGTCATGGTCAGGTGTCCACAAACTTCTGGTCATATAGTGTATTTTGTTGCACGGTTTTTAATATTTGTCTACTGTGTTTCTTAGGTACATCTACAATTCACTGATGTATCATATACTATAGATATTATAATACAGATATTATAGTACAGAAATTATAATAACTGTGTGTGAACATTTAATGGTGGCAATGTTTTCTCATCAAAGCGTGCTTCATTGACATCTATTTATTTATAGAAAGGTTGATAAATAAATATATTTATATTACAAGACTTAATGACCGTAATGACAATACAGCACATATGTGTCTCAAAAATAGCATAATGTACAAACAGATAGCTTTTATCTTGGAACAATTCTAGTGAGTCTTTCAGCCAAACATTTGGTCTTTTATTTTATTTAATTTTATTTTATTGTTTTTGCTATGGTGGCTAAAAGTAAATAAAAGCTAGCTGGCTAAAATTTTCAACTTAGCATTTTCAGATGGACTGCCCATGGCAAAGTAGACATTATTTTTCTGATGTAATTGCAGCTTTGTGATATAGAAATAGTTGGGTAAATTGTTGGCATGGTGATTTATTAATGGGTTGAAAATGATAATAATTTATAATGTAATTAATTACATCAGACAGTAACTGACCCTTAAGCTGCTCCGAGACTCTCTGGTCGGTTAGAAGTCTTGCTTCAAAGACTAGCAAGTATTTTGACATTTAATCTTTGAGACAATTAGACTGCTTTCTCTCCTTTGCGCTGCATGCCACATCAGTTTATAATCCACAGGGTTAAAATGAGCTCCCAGCTGTTAGGAGCTTCCACTGAACAGGTGACAGCAGGAATGCCAATTAAGTCTGATGCGCTGTGGGTCGGAGCTCTGCAAAACCTGCTGTAACCCTCCATGCCATAGAGGTTCTCAGTCTCAGGCCACATATGCACCACATTGCTAGTACTGACTCATGTCTTTCACTTTTTTTTTTTTTTTTTGGTAATATGGCAAGAATAAAATGTAATAATTATCTGAAACAATTATTATAATATTTGGGGGTTTTTTTGGTAACAAGTTGGAACAGGCAGCAGCAGCAAAACTGAAAAAAAAAAAAAAAGTATTTGAAAAAACCCTCACAGCTTTTTGAAATGTGTTTCCAAATGTTAAAAATACATTATTAAACAA
>JAOVYU010000060.1:15367305-15390578 GCA_025674565.1 Synodontis membranacea | reverse complement strand
ATAAATGTAATGTTTCCTTGAGACTGTATTTATTGGGTGATATCCTCAAAGCTGCAAATATAGACAAAACTATTGAGTATATTTCTTTTAATATCAGTTATTTGAGAACAATATGCACCAACCAAAAATAACAAATGCTATATTTATCATTTTTATGCACTCTTGTGTCTGATTTAGAAATTTGAACGTGGTGTTAACAGACTACGTCATGGTAATTTTCCACCCCATCACCACTCTTTGCTATGCTCTAAATCCAGGTTCCTCTCTTCCTGACTATGTGGTTCACTTCAGGTCACCTGAAAATGTGCTGAGTTTTAATGGTGTTTCATTAGACAGGTACAACACAAGTGATAATCTTACTCAGACAGTGCTGTGCGGCGGCAAATTAAAGCACCCGCAGGTTGCCTCCCGCAGGTAATCATTCATATCAGCTGGAGTAAAGGAGCTAATTGATCTCTGGGTTTTAGTCAATGCTCCTGTCTTGCACCTGCAGCCCTCACCACTGGAGATAGTCAAATTAGAGCGTGCAAGTGCAATTATGACTGTGTGTGTTTATGTGTGTGTGAGAACAAACAGTGTACAGGTGTGGTTTTGTCGCAGAGTACGGTGTGTGAAAAGTAATTTTATAGTATATATAGTATACTTGTGTGTGATTAACAAACATAATAATAACTCATTTTGTTCCTTTTCTCAGTTATTGCAGTTTATCTTAGATACCTGCTGTGGTTAAGCACCCCTAAATTGCCAAGCCAAATATTTTTGCTCTTATGACTGAAATCAATTTGTTCATCTTCAGTTACGCTTTATCCTGCTCCAAGGTCATAGTAAATCCGGAGCCTATTATATGTACACTGAGCACAAGGTGGGAATACACCCAGCATGTATTTGGAGGAAACCAATGGAGACACAGGGAGAACATGTGAAACTCTATACAGACAGTAACCTAAGCTTGGGATTGAACTGGGGAGCTGTGAGTGCCTCAAACTTTTTTGAGGGAATGGAAATTTATTTTGGAAAAGAAAAACGATTTGTCAAATATACAGGTTGGCCAAGCTGCCATATTTGTGCACTGATCTTTATTAGCTTCTGTTTATTTATTTTTTAAAAATAGGATGTGTGAGGTAATTTATGCAAATTCTTAAGCAAATAAATACTCAAGCTGTTAGCTGAGTTTCAATGAATCCCAGTTATGCCACAGACAGCTGGGCACAAGGGAGGTGAGGGTGAAAAGAATGGCATACTCTCTCTCTCTTTGTCAAGTACAGTCACATTAGCCATGGGTGTCCATAGTGTGTGCATAATCCTCCGAGTGTGTTATTCTAACATGACTCTATACACGCTGCCCTGTGATGCAGCATGAACAGCAATTTGAAAATTTGCGTCTCAGAGAAAGCATGTGTTAGCCTTTTTCCTACCTGGTTGGTAGCTGTTACAGTATATGATAGACAGAGCTGGCTTGTATGTGGGAAATAGCAGGTGAAAAAATTGAAGAGAAAAATGGGAGAAGGGGTGATGGGGGAAAATAACTTTATATTCAAGTTGTACTCTTAAGTCAATAATAATAATATTATTATTATTATTATTATTACTAATAATAATAATAATAATAATAATAATAATAATAATAATAATAATAATAATAATAATAATAGTAATAATATGGTTAGGACCCAATTTAGGTATATGGCAATATATTTTTTGCAGTAAACTCAGACCTATACTTGCCTCAATATTTTGCTCATCTGTTGTGCTAACAGTGGTGATTATCACTATATCAATCACCATAACAATGGCACACAGTGAAAAATGCACCAGGTCTGGTCAGGTACAGTAAAGAAGATATTAGATGTTGTCAGAATATATTTGATAGGTATGTAGAACAAATGTAAAAAGCAATCTTTTGTAAGAAATATATAACTAAAAAATGTACCGAATGTCTTTTTCACATAGAATGTTCTCAGTTTAAGCAAAACAGAAAAAAATGCATAAAAGTGCATAATGCCTGGTGTAAAAGCTGAACCATTTTATCGTCTTTCATTCAATGTCTTTATTCATAAAGTATAATTCAGAGACACATCTTGCCTCTATACTTTGACCGAGAGCATGTGCAGTGTGTCTTCATCATGTGCTGCTGTGCATGATTGAGAGCTGCCATACAGAAGCAGGGCAGCAAGATCTCTCCCATCCATCTTCCCGCTGGCCATGATGATTACAGTAAAACTGCTCCTGCTTCAATGCTGGTCTCAGTAAGGAATAGAAGTGGCCATGGAATGAAGCAATGTAATTCATTCTTTCTTTTTTGGCATGTAATGTATTGTTTTAATATACAATTTTAATACAATATCATTACTATTATGAATTATTTTTAAAATTTTCATTTTAATCAATCTTGTTATCTGTGCACATCTTTCTCCTTTTTTTTTTCCTCACTCATTTTCAGCATACAATAAGTAATCTTGTGTTCTCTCATTGAATTCTAAAATAACTATGAAGAACTATTAAAGGCCAGACTTAAATTCAACTGAAAATCTGTGGCATTGACTAAAAATTGCTGTCCACCAACATTCCCCATCTAATTTCACAGAGTAGTAAAAAAAAAAAATTGGAATTGAGGAATGGAAGAAAATTCCAGAATCAAAATGTGCAAAGTTCACGTGTCACATCTGAGACAAAACTTTAACTGACGCAAAAGGACAATTCACATTGATTCAATGGAATCTTGTTAAGTAAGCTTTTTTTTATTATTTTTTTTTTTAGATTTTTTTTTTCATTTTATAATTAAAAAAAAAGTCATTTTTCTTTTTTTTAATCTAATTTTTAACATAGTTCTAAGGCTATCTAAACAGGATCCCTTTAAACTACTGAAAAATTCACAAAGTTTGAAATGCCTACATAATATAAGGCCTTTTTAAAAATGAAAACATGGCCTTTGCCTTGCTAGCTTAAATCTAGTCTATTAGCTTCATCTATTTCTCATTAACTTATTGTGTATTTGCTCTAGACTAGCCAGTCAGTGTGAAGTTTTGTTCAGTTGTGCAAGTCTACGTTCTTGAGTTCTTTAGTGTGCCTACATCTATTGTTAGGTAACTGTTGCCTTCGATTCTGAATTTGCTGAATTTATAGATTTGTCCAACATGCCAGTGTTTTGATCACACAGTGTTTTCCTAGCAGAATAGCCATTATATTTAGCACACTAGAAAGTGCATTAAAATTTGCAATTACAATCTGGGAACAGCCTGGTGAGGAACTGCGTCATGCGAGTGCATTCTGAGGTGCTTTTTTATAAGCAGTGAGAGAGTATTTAGCATTCAAACTGCTACAGATTCTGCCATTAAACTTCCACACTCTTGTTTTTCTGTGCTCTGTGTTATTTAGTGTTAACTATCACTCTCCCACCTGCAAAGCTCAAGCATTATACAAAACTTGTAAAGATGTTGTTATTTTTTATGAGGACCAGGGATGTTAACATTATGCAAGTACAACCCAGCAGGTTTCAGTGCCATCTTTCAGGGTAAGTGCTGCCCTCTCAACATTCTTGGCTACTTAACAATTTCTTCTGTCAGTAACAGTTTGCTGCTGTGGCAAGTCTATTCATTTTTTTCCCACCTACCTAGATTTTCGGGGCAGCGGGGAATTTCACTGCAGAGGATTTGGCACAAGTTTCCTCAAACCATTAGCAAGCCTATACACCTGTATGTTGTTGCATTCATCATCTGGGACACTGCTGAGGATATCTGTAGCGCACTAACTGATGAGCACTAATTCTAAATTATTAGATCAAAAATCCCTAGTAAACAACTACAGCAATTCAATTAAATATGTTAGAAATGCCAAGTCACAATCAGAGTGAATTCAAACTTTGTATAGTATAAATCAATGCAGAAAATGTCTCAAGGCTGGTCTTGGGTCCTACAGCCTTAGTACTGACATATTATTGAATTTGATTGTATGCAGATTTAAATGCAGATTAAGGTATATTGTTAATTACTTAATACTTTTTTTAATACTAAGAAGTATTCTGGAGTGTGTGCACCAGTGTGACTGCAAATGCTGTGTTGACTCAGATCTGTTTGTATGGGAGAGGACTCTGTGATCATGATACAAACTGACTAACTATGATTTACTGGATTTTCAAAAAATTAGAGAACAAATTTCTTACTGTTTCAACAGCAGCAAAAAAAAAAAAAAAAAAAGAAAACTCCATCAATCCTGAATCAGTTTCCTTTTCCCTTATTCTCTTTGTTTACAGCTCTTGTCTGTCACCCTGTAGTCAGACTTCTTTCATGCCTGAAGTTGGAGTAAGCTGACGTTTGACAGGTATGTGCTGGCATTTGATAAAAACATACAAGTATACCAACCCCGACCAGACACCCAAAATATTCAGGAACATCTTATTGGGGTTTTTTTTTTTTTTCTTCTCCTGAATCAGTGATTACATTTTCTTTTCTTTTTTTATCCTATAGAATTAATAAAGTGTCACACTATTGCAGCATTTCCAAATACAATATTGTTTCAAATAGAGGACCCCAATTCACCGAAGAAAATGGAGAAGAAAATGAAGAATCACTGCAGACCTCCTGAATGGCTCCCAGAGGAGAATGACAAGACAAAATGAAAAACAGGGACAAGGGAGGCTTATGAGGACCTACTGTCATAACCACTTGATGAGTGAACTTGTTTTCTCCAACTAATTGAATTCCAACCTTGCTGTCATAGAGTAATTTGGCAGAGCCTGGGAATGTGATTGACCATATGTTTTGCGATACACTGCATGGACATCTGAGATAAGAAACTGATTTTATAAGTATCATGGGGACAAGAACACTTACATGATTAGTATACTTCTGACATCAGACTGGAATCTCCATCAGGCACTCTCACTCACACACAATCCATAAACCCTATAGAAACAATATTTAATGTGTCCGGATGGTACCTAAACATATTAGAGTGATGCCAGTAAATCTTTTAAGAAGTGAGCAGGACAACATGATGCTGATTTCATGTTGATGCAATGTTCATGTTTGAGAAATCTGACAACTATTTTCCCCCAAATAACCTTCTTGAGGCTGTGACCTAAAATTAAAATATAATCCTGCACTTGTGCCAAGAAACAACCAAACCCTGAAGAGGCAATTTCACAACTAGAGTGCAAGACTGAAAGCAAATCAGCGAAAATAGGCTTTTGGGATTTCGCAAATGTCTCCCAAAAATTACAGAAAGTCAGGAGGTTGACAATATTAAATATCGACCAATATGTGAAAATGTCATCACAAGTGGTTCTTGTTAGCATCAAATTCACCCATGAGGGCACTGGAGGGCAAAGTCCGGTTACTGAAGTCAGCATTTATAGCAGTCCATATAGTAAGATAAGTCTCCAATTACAAGATCTTGCGTTTCTGAAGCATTTCTAAAAAAGGAATTACATCTTGTGATCCAAGATGGTTGCGCGACAGTAGCTCGCAGCGGCCACTCCGGATCCAGATACTATTTTGTTAACCAGCGCGACTCCAGATCACTGCCTTTAATGTTTTTGCATGTCTGCACACGCGCACTTTACGTAGTCCTTCATCTTTATGTAGCAGACGTGCACTTTCCGTATTTGTCCTAGTCTTTTATGCAGCACCATGGTCATGGGGAATGTTGTTTCATTTCACTATGTACTGCACTACATGTATATATATATTTGAAATGACAATAAAGCTCACTTGAACTTGAATTTGAATTTGAAAAGTAACATACATCCCAAAAGTATTCTACATTCTCAGTAACACTAACACAAACACCGCTTGGCAGTAACACAAGATATTGCTATTGCTTTGCAAAGAAGCACTCTCTGAGCACTCCTTTTAAACAGGCCTGATTGTCTCTTGATTGGAAGCACCTGCTTCCAACCAGTGGACTGAAAAGCCAGGTCACATGCACACGTCGGCCATCTTGGATTGTAGTCCATACGCATGGGACATGTAGTCCATAGCCGACGTGAACCTGACATAATTAATAAATGTGGGAGCCACTGATCCATGATGCTCTTCACAAAGACAAAGTTTAATTGTAGCTGTGATGGAAATGAAAATGAAAAAGCTCTATTTTTCTGTAACCCCTCCCCCCCAAATACATCTCTATCCCAATATGCACTCACAGCCCACTTTATTAGGAACACCTATATAACTGCACATGCATGCAGTTATCTAATCAGCTAATCATGTGGCAGCAGCACAATGCAAAAAAAAAAATAATAATCATGCAGATAGTTCAAGTTCAAGTGAGCTTTATTGTCAATTCAAATATATATATGTGGTACAGTACATAGTGAGATGAAACAATGTTCCCCAGGACCATGGAGCTATATAAAAGTCTAGGACAAATACGTAAAGCGCACCTATGCTACAGTACGTAAACACAGAAAGAATACATAAAGTGCAAGTGTGCAGAACATGTGCAAGACATTAAAGGCAGTGCAAAACATCATGAGACAGTGCTATAGAGACAATACAAACAAAGACAATATAGCGTTAACATCAGCTGCAAACAGAGAGTGGTTATACTGTAGCAGCAACTGGTGTGTAGCAGCAAAACAAATCTGATACAGGTCAAAAGCTTAGCAAAAGAATAAGAAAGTGTGGTAAAAAAGTGTGATCTCTGTGAATTTAACCATGGTGTGGTTGTTTATACCAAATGTGTTAGTTTGTATGTTTTGGAAAATGCTGATCTCCTGGGATTTTCACACGCAACAGCCTGAGACTTTAACCAGAATTCCGAATAAAAACAAAAACATCATGTTTTGTGCTGAAAAACCTTGTTAATTAGAGAAGTAAGAGGAGAATGACCAGACTAGACTGAGCTGCCAGGACGTCAATAGTAACACAAATAAGCACTCTTTGCAACAGTAGTGAGCAGAAAAGCATCTCAGAATGTACAACATGTCAGTCCCTGAGGTGGACGAGCCACAACAGCAGAAGACCACATCAGGTTCCGCTCCTGTCTGCTTAAAACAAGAACTTAAGGCTATCATGGGCTCTCACCCAAACTGGATAGTTGAAGACTAGATTTTTTTTTTTTTCTTTCTAATCTTCAACTGTCTAGTTCCAATGATCCTGTGCCCAATATTCCTGTTCTCAGCTGACAGGAGTGGAACCTAGTCTTCTGCTCATGGTTTGAAGTGTTGTACATGTTGATATGCTTTTCTGAGATTATATGAGTATATGACAGTGATTATATGAGTTACCTTCCTGGCAGCTCAAACCAATCTGGCCATTTCCCTTTGACCTTTCTTAACAACAAGGCCTTTTCACCCACAGAACTGTCACTGTGACAATATTGTTTGTTTTCCGCACCACTCTGTTTAAACTCTAGAGACTGTTGTGCGAGAAAAATCCCACGAGCTCAGCAGTTTCAATCAACATTCATGTGTCAATCATTCACACTTTTATCCCATTCTGATGTTTGATGTGAACATTAACCGCTGCTTGTACCTGCATCTGCATGATTTTTTAATGCATTGCACTGCTGTCACGTGATTGGCTGCTTAGATAACTGTATGAACGTGCAGGCGATCCTAATAAAGAGGAGGTGAGTGTATTTCTTCTCCGTGAAGGAGACACATTTCCCAGTGGCAATGCTGCTGGACACAGGAAGTCATAAAGATGTCAGAGCAACAACACTTCCTGTCAGTCTGTTAATTAGGCTCATCTTTATCTGTCCTAAATTTCCATCTCCTACAAGAAAGGCAACAATAAATGTCACTCATCCCCCATCTATCATTCTACCTCTCTCTTTTTCTTTCTCATTCTCCGTCTCTCTATCTCTCCTTTCTGTTAACCTTTCAACAGGCCCACCTAATCCTCCATGCTGTCGACTTCACTTTGCGTCAGAGCTGCATTCAGCATTTACGTTTCGACTGAGAAGACATCTCCAATTAGAAAAAAAGGAAGAACGTCAGAGACCATCCTATTTTTTTCCATTGTAATTTTGGACAAGAGCAAAGCTCCCAAGGGACAAATGTACTTTGTGTCACTTCACTGTAGAGGCTTTTTCTCCTTTGTTATTTATCATTGTCTCAGTGTCTCACTAACATGAAGGTGAATATAGCCCATCTCAGCAATGTCTTGTTCAATTTCAAATGTCAAATGGCTACTCATTATGGCAATACATATTAAAGATAAGAAACATGAAAAGGAAAAGACAGTCTTATTTAGTGCAAAATACACATTTATGCCTTATGAATCTTTTACCAAAGGCCTTGCCGAGCACACAGGAGCCGATTATTTGCAGAGCCCATGAGATCCAGAGATACTGTACATTCTAGAAGTGTTGCTAGGAGACGCTGCTGCCAGCAGAGTCAGCGAGAGTTCCACTGACTCTCACACTTGCTTACAAACACACAATTTCAGTTACTGCAATTATAGTGAATAATATCAGCAGAGCTAAGCTGGGATCAATAGAGCACCTTGTTTACTGTCAGAAGAGGTAAATTAGAATGCAGATCATTTTTGGAATTGGTTCTGTTTCAGGTTGGGGCTGCATTGGTTTATTGCTTTACCAAACCACTTCTGAGAAACTAAAACTGATTGTGAAGTCCTGTACACAAGTAAAGATTCCTTGCATCAATATTCAACTTAAATTCAAATTTATTTGAATGGACATTGTCACAAAGCAGCTTTGCTGAAATATATACTGTAAGTTCCAGTTATAAATTTTAAACATACAAATTTAGAAATTTATCCCTAATGAACAAGCCAGAGGTGACATTGGCAAGGAAAAACTCAGAGACAACACGAGGAGGAAACCAAACTCAACAGGGAACCTCATAACTCCCTTCTGTAACAGCTGTAAATAAAAAGCTGTAAATAATTCCCTTCTATAACTGCGTGCTATATTGTCCATATCAATATGCAGTTGTGTAGATTTGAACAACAGTATTGCAGCACACCCCTTTAAAAGAGATGGAAAAGGCTGTCAATAAATCCTAAGTCCTATTTAAAGCTTCAGCAGTGAGTGAGTAATGGTTTGATGAACGGCTTTATTGCTCCTTTCGCTTAATAGGACATTAGGTCTAAATATGGGCCTCAAGGGGCTTATGCAACAACAACAGACTGAAACCCTAAATCATCATTGACTGAACAATAAGATTTATTCTATGTATAATGTTTTTCATTATTAACCAATAATACACTATTGTATGACAGCACACTATTGGACAGCTCTCCAAATGTAAGGATTGTCAAGAACAGTAGTTTAACCAAAAGGCCTACATTTTTAATTTTAAGAAGATGAAATGCAAATTCTATATTATGTCTACTTCAAGAAAACAGGTACTGGATGCTGTCTTTCAGTAGACCAGTTTATTGACTCCCAGTAAGGTCACTGGTAGAACTGTAGAACATGTATTTTTAATGGAGATAGTGCCATCTGCAGTTCAGAAAAGAAATCCAGACAAAGCTAGATTAAAGCTAAAATGAGCAAAGTATCTTGTACTGTAGAATACAGTAACAACTCAGTGTATTCTGTATTTATGGAAATGTGTAAATTCTAGATTTTTCCTAATAATCAATACCCATAGATCTATATACTGCTAACTACTAAATATTCAGCCATTCCTGAAAGAAGGGAGGAAAATATTCTATCATTTCTATCATATTAAGAGATAACAGGGGTTCAGAAAAGAGGAATATGGTATAGTGTGAAAATCCAGAAGTAGCTCAGTAATTCCTTATAGATTGAGCTGCTTGCATGGTTCCCATCTCCTGACACATGCCTGTTAACCACCTGGACACTGCTTTTTCACCGTGTGCTGTTTCGAGGTTTATTTGTTTGTTTTTTGGTATATATTTAGGGTGAAAAAAAAATCCATTTTGAACAATCATATGATCTCTTATCTACAATATATGGCCAAAAGTATGTGAACACCTAGGCAATCATTCCCATATGTGCTCATTGAACATACAATTCCAGATTAAGTCCCTCTTTGCTGTTAAAATAAGCTCCATTTTTCTGGGAAAGGTTTTCACCAGGTTTTTCAATTTTGCAGCATGGCTGTGTGAATTTGTGTCCATTGAGCCACAAGGCCTGGCATGTAGTCAGCATTTTCAAATGTCTTTATGGACCTAGCATTGTGTACAGGTTTGATCCCTTTAGTTCCATTATTGCTTTGGTACTACAAGTAGACTTGTAGTCAAGACCGCCTAAACCAAGACCAAGACACTACCAAGACCAGAGGGTGTCGGGACCAAGACAAGACCAAGACTAAGACCAAGACAGACCGAGTCAAGACCAAGACAAAGTCGAGATAAGACCAAGACCGAGACCGAAAAAAAAAAAGACTTATGATGAAGGAACACATATGGAATTATGCAATAAACAAAAAAGTGTTAAACCAGAATGTTTTATATTTTAGATTCTTCAAAGTAGCCACCTTTATAATATATAAGAATATAAAACATAGTCTGGTTTTTCTGTTTATTGCATAATTCCATATGTGTTCCTTCATCATTTTGATGTCTTCAGTATTAATCTACACTGTAGAAAATAATTAAAAAAAGAAAAATAAAAAGAAAGAAAACCATTGAATGAGAAGGTGTGTCCAAACTTTTGGCTGGTAGTGTATATAAAATCTTGCGCAAAGCAAATAAACCTTTCAGTTATCAAAGGAGCACTTAGTATTTTAGCATTTTCTAATATAAACTCAGACTCAAAGGTCTGCTGATAAACCTGAAATCACGCTGTTCTTTCTTATCTCTCAATATGAGAGCTGCCGAGCTGAAGTGACGTCACTGAATGACGAGTTGGAGGTGGCGGAACTTTCTGACTTTCCGAGAAGCAGGTCTGAGGTGGAGAATGTGGTTCAAGCTTATCTTTGAGCTCACTGAATGCAGCATTGGTCCTAAAGAGAGCAGTAAAGGAGCGCTTGAGTCTTCTGTGCTTGTTATCTTGTAACCAGTCAACTAGGGGCTGCTCTCTTTATTTCTACTGCTTTACATTTCTCAGTAATATGGCGTTGAAAGTGAACGTCGTTGGAAAATGGTGAGTTAGAAAAGAAGCTTCTGCTCTTAGGAGCTTAAAGTGAAGCCTGAATATCTTTTATGTTCACAGTGTCCTCCTGACCACTCACAACTTCTTACTGTGAAACCCTGGTCCTGCACAACCCACCTGTACATTTTAGTGTCTTCACTGCTCCCAACACACCTGCTTCAACTGACAAGCTATTTAACAGCCATTATTATTATTAGTAGTAGTAGTAGTAGTAGTGTTTTTCTTCCTAAGAGGTGGTACAAAAGCTTAAAATAACATTTTAGTAGAAATTCCAATATCTTCCACTAGGGGGAGGCAGCGCTCTCAGCAAACATCTATTTTTACTCTGTGGTGGGATTTTTTTTGTGTGTGTGTGTGTTTGTTTTTTGTTTTTCTAAATTTAATTTCATTAACTACTTTATTTTATTTTCTGTAGTACTTGAGGAGTTACTTACAGTCTTCATTATACACATAAGATATAAGTGGAATTTTATTCTTTATTTACAGAAGTATTGTTAATCATGTATTCATATGAGCTCATAATTCTTAACACTAGTGCATCTCTAGACACTAGAATATCCTGAAAATATGCAATATTTTCCATCAGTTATTTAAGAAAGTGAACGTTTTAGACGTTCCTGACTTATTACACATAAACTAAAACGTGTCAAGCATTTTTTTTTTCTATTTTAATTTTGATAATTATGGCCTACAGTTCAAAAAATTAAAAGCATCTCAAATTCTTAGAATATTTCATTCTTGTGTTTCGTGCATTTCGTGGACTGTTGCTCAGTGGTCCAAAATCCTCTTTTCAGATGTAAGTAAAGTACTGTATGCATTTCTCCTAGAGTTTGGAGGAAGGGCGGAGAGGCACAGAATCCAAGGTGCTTGAAGTCCAGTGTGAGATTTCTGCAGTCTGTGATGATTGATGTTATCTGCTGTTGTTGGTCCCCTGTGTTTTATGAAGTCTGAAGTCTTTATAAACAGTTCTTCTCCCAAGCAACATAAACTACACTTTATGGGGGTCTATGTGGACACCTGACCATCACATCCTCATGTGGAAACAGTTTCCACAAAGTTGGGAGCACACAGTCAGTGCATGATCTCACTAAAGCTCCTGTGGCTGAATGAATACAAATCCCAGAGCCATGCTTACAATATCTAATAGTTGAAAGCCTTCCCAGAAGAGTGGGAACAAATCCATGTTAATGCACACAGTTTTGTAATGGGGACATGTAGGTGTGATGGTCAGGTCTCTAAATACAATTGGCCATATAGGGTATTAACAGGAAGTTTTAGTCGCTAAGCAAAATAATGGGTAACGATTATGGCATTCCATGGACAGAACAATGGCTTAATTGTTTATTATCTTAATTATGTTTTACGTGTTTAACACCTGGTTCATTAATACAGAACACTATTATTGTGATATAGAGGATTTTAGTTCTTCAAGCAGCTTCAAACCCAGTTTAGCCAATCAGATTTTACAACTGAAACTATCCATCCATCTCAGATTGAACCTGTCCCAGATGAATTTGGACTAGAGGCAGGGTGCACTCTGAGCAGGTCACACGTCTATAGCAGGGTTAACTTGGAGACAATTATATTATATATATATATATATATTCACACACACTGTCACACTTGTGGGCAATTTAGAGTAGCCAGCTGACCTTATCTATCTGTCTCTGGGCTATAGGAGGAAACCACAGTGCCAAGAGGAAACCCACACGTGCACAGGGAAAACATAGAAAGGCTGACTGGCAGTTTCTTGCTGTGAGGGGACAGTGCTAATCACTGCATGACTGTGCTGCCCAACCAAAAGCATCAGTTTTATAATACATTTTAATTGTATTTAAATAGCTCCAATGTCTTTTGCAGATAAGGAAAAGCTTAACTGAAGAGATACTGCAAGGCAACAACATCTTTGCTCCAGAGGGTGCAATCAGTAGACTAATGAATTCTTTTCAAAGTAAATTACAGAAAATATCCCCACGCATCCTCTTTCAGGGGACGTTTTCACCCTTCTCGGTTAAAAACCTTTTAAAACCTTGTATTTCAGTCTTGATATTGCTTAAGGGTTTTAACTATCAGTTACCAGATGTGTGCAGTTCTACAATAAAATAGACTATAGCATACTGTAAGTCAAGTGTCATAGCCTCTATGCTTA
The DNA here is from genome assembly GCA_025674565.1 of Synodontis membranacea. Lineage (NCBI taxonomy): Eukaryota > Metazoa > Chordata > Actinopteri > Siluriformes > Mochokidae > Synodontis > Synodontis membranacea. The sequence goes on along the minus strand of JAOVYU010000060.1, from coordinate 15,377,398 downwards.
CTGTATGTTGTCAATATCACCTTGTCTCATCAAAAGCTGTGGTCACGAGGTGCTGCTAAATCTTCCTCTTTAGAGGTGAAAACTGATGATGATGATGATGATGATCTGCATTTTATATGGGTGCAACATCATTATGGATTAAATCAATAAGTGAGTTTTTTTTAAACTAATGTTGTCAGTAATTTTGCAGGGGTCTAATATATTATTTAATAATAGCCTAAGAATTTCTTTTTTTTTTAGAGGAATGGTAAACAACTTATTTCAAAATATGATATTGCAATAACCCAGACATAAGTACAGCTTTATATAAATAATAGTAGAATAATGAAAATGGCTTTCTTTTTTTCTGATATAGGTAAGACTAATCTACTTTTTGGCCTCTCTCTTTCTCACTCTTTCTTTCTCGCTCTTTCTCAGTGAACAAATAGAAATGTCCATATCCATTTCCAGGTTCACTCTGCATTGCTTAGTGCTCTAGTTCATTATAAATGTAGTTTAGAAAAAAGATCATAGCTGACAAACGTGATCGTGGGCCAGTGTCTTAAGGTGGATATGAGCAGTGGTGGCTTGAGGGAGACAGCGCGGGACTGTGGTGGTCATTCAGGCCGGACTGAGACCCAGGCAATGTTACCTCTAGTACTGTAGCTGTCCACTGTCATCTGGTGATGGTGTTTTGCTTCATACAAAACATTGTTTCGGACTCCATCTGATACTTTACGTTCATAAACATAAAAGTATTTCCAGTATTATGGATATGAACAGATAAGCTAAATGCAGAGGGATTTAAAAATGACATTTTAAAAATGAAAATAGAAATATAAAAATAGAAATTTACATCTAGACGTAATGATTGAATAAGAGATATAAAGTGTTTTTCTCGTTTTCATAATTTCATTTCTCATGAGTAAGGCTTTTGCTTGGAAGGGCAAGAAATCCAATATGGATGTCATACTCCCCAGGAACAGTTATACAAATGTTATTTTTCTCCACGTTCAGTCTGTTATTCATTGACAGCTCTTCTAAACCAATACAAAACAGGCTGCATTTTTATTTTGTCTGACACAGCATACAGGTAAAAATGATTCATTTTTACATTTCTAGAAATGAGCCTTTTTCATGTGTTTTGTGGTGAAGATAGGATGATACTTTAGATTGTTCTGTTGGCAGTAATATTCTTGGACTCTTGAGCCCGTTGTTTTTAAATTGAAGTAAGTTTATTTATCTCAAAGCAAACTATGACTGTAGATCGCCATACATCATTTATGTAATATTTTAAGTAGAAAATCTGAATTCTTTAGCTCGTATGACATTAACCAACATTTGTCTTTGTCTTTGGAGGTAAGGTCATGTAATGACTTTGTGTTTTTCTGTAAAAGACAGCCCACTATATTGAGTCAATAGCACTATACTTAATTTAAAAGTCTGCAGTATAGACGGTCAGTGAATGTTTAGACTCCTTGAGCAGTGCTCAGCTGATGGAGACGTATGGCTGTCTTAATGGACACTTTTAATTTAAAGCCAGACAGACTGTAGTAGTTATCCATAAATGATTGGATAGAATGTGAGCTTTAGTCCACTGTATAAGCAGGGGTCATTGGAGGAGTAATTAAGTGATTTCGGTTTGTTTTTCTCTGGTGCTTTAGTGGCCATACAAATGCTCAGTAGAATGAGTGAGAGACTATTGTAGATAATTTATTATTTTTCTGTTGACCTTCAGGATTGTCATCAGTAATGCATCAGTATTTTTCTATTCCTCATTTGATCAGCTTTATTGCTTTTTTATTGCTCATTTTGGGGGTCTTTTCCCCCCAAAATGTTATTTGTCCCTGCATAATAAAAAGTCAATGCACCACATGAAGTAGTTTAATTTCTTGGTGTTCATTGTGGATTTTGACTGGCGATTGACCAACTTTATACTTGTGGATGAAGTATTGCTACATTTGGACAAAATTTGTAAAAGAGATAATGCTTTGCTTATCAATGTTTATCAGTGAGATAATCATTGATTTAGTGTACTGCATCAGCCCAACATCAGCTCTTTAATTTGTTCACAAACCAACTGTGAACAACTATTAATATTTCATATTAATAAAATGGTTAAAAGTCATATGGTTTATATTTGAAATACAGCAATTTAGGAATGGATATTTAAAAAAAAAACCTTGTCAGATCCTTGAAAGATGGCTTTGGGAAGGCTGACTTGATGTTAAGAAACTGTTTGACCTAAACCATGTGGGCGGTCATTATGGATGACGCACACCTGACTCACTGCGCTGCACTGCACTTTCTGCTTTTTGTGTAAATCCCCTTTTATTTGTCTTCCCAGCAACATCCAGAGTAAACACTTCTGCTACTTATAAATCAAAAAACAATGAACATCACGTGAGTTAAGTCACCTCTGGAACGTTTACTATCTGCATTCTCAATCTACATCTTGGCAACTGTTTCACTTCTTCTTCCGTTCAGCCAAATAGACTTCGATGTTTCTGTAAGAAAATGGCAGTCACAGACATAAAGTGATAAATGACTTGTACCTTTAGCTCTTCTAAAAAAGACAATCAAATAAAGGGTATATGCTACTGTAAGTGTCAGATCCTGGAGGTTCAAAGTTGGGAGAAATTATTTAATCTATTCAACTTGACCCATCATATCAACATATCAACTGTAATGGGACAGGAAATTACACACTTCACAATTCAAAAGACTGAACATGATAAAGCTGTCTTAAACATAATTGCCTTTGCGCTCTCTCTCTCTCTCTCTCTCTCTCTCTCTCTCTCTCTCTTTCTCCTGTTGGTAAAGTGTAGGCTTCCACATAGCTCATGTATGTGGAAGAGGACAGCTGTGCTGAATGTCATGGGTAACCTTCACATCCAGACCTGTCCAGACCTGACCAGACCTGTGTGTGTGGTGCATTATGAAGCAGACGTCTGACAACAGTGCTCCTGAACTGTTGACTCGTGACGTTTGCAAATCATTGCATTCTTTTATTTTAATTTTCCTTTTACAGAATATGTTCTGGAATTGGGGTTGTATGTTGTGTCCATATAGATGGAAGACATTTACATAACATTCATGTGTAATTTGAGGGTTTTCCTAGCTACACTACGGTATGTGTTGAGCTACAGATTCTTGGGCGAAAGAGCTGGCGCTGCAGCATGGGCTGTCTCAGAGTTACTGTGTTTGCCTAGTAAACATTATCCAGTATTTGATTCTTTGGTTGTCATGCTGTCAACAGACTCATTAGACCCTAATGCAAATGAAATTGACAAAGCTTTCCCAGTGAATACATGAGTTACAGAGCTTGTTTTATACAGTGCTCCTTTCAGGTATACAAAAATAAAAGCAGTAACTGTGTGACTTCAATAGTGCAGTCGCTTTTAATTGTGAAATTCTGCCATCCTACCAGTTGTGTGGTGTATAAAAAGAGTGAAGATATAAAAATCTGCTGAATGTGACACAAGCAGTGAAGCAGCTACTATCTCTCCATGTTTGTTTGTTTTTTTGTATTCATTCCTAACTGTGACTGTGAGGGAAAAGGTAGGAATAGAGTTTTTTCTTTTTTTTTTTTTTCTTCTACAGAGTCTGTCTGTTGGAGCACCAGCCCCTGCAGGCAGAGCTGTATCAGTCAGCTCTCTCATATCAGAGAGACCACTGACCATGAACTCCCAGTGGCTGCCTGGCATAATTAGCTCATGCCCTTTATTTCAACAAGGGTAACTCTCATGGCTGAATGTTTTTGGCCTGTAAGTGCAAAAAAGATCAGATCTGTTTAGTGGGACTATAATTGGGTTTTAGAGTTTAGAACTATTGAAACCTGCCATGATGATTTATATAATTTCCGCACGCAAAGTTTCTATGGGCGATTAGTTTTATTAGACATGACATGCCTGAAAGTCTTACGGCTCCTAGTATTTTTCCATGGGCTCTGTGCAAGGTTGAGAGCTCTCAGGCGTTTCACTAATGGTTCAGGACTTGTCTCACCAAATAAATCCAGTTGCATGTAAAGCAATTTAACGAGCTTGTGTAAGAAAGTCATTAAAATGGCAAACTCAGGTTTTTGTATGAAAGAGTGCTAATTATATTAGTTGTTCACAGTTATACTACAGCACTGTTGAATTCTCAATTCTGATTGGTCAGGAGGTATTGATTCATTTGCTCTGGCAGTAGTTCAGGCTATAATTTAAATCCCATTCACAGGCAGTTGCTCCACTAAATCTAAGGCTCATTTCGGATTTGATCGCAAATCATTCAAGATCTACATTCACTAATCACTAATAGTCAGTTAAGATATTGCTCAGTTAAAATATTTTAAAGCAGGACAGATGATGACTTTTTACGCCCATTCTGTGTTGCCAGGTCCCTGCCTAGGTGTGAGAAATGGTTCAGTAATTAATTTAGGATTAATGAGAATGCAGGTCAGAACCCTATGTGAGGATTGGATCTGAGACTGGATGTCCTTTGTGTTTAGGCAGTTTTGGTCATTGATGTGAGTAAACTGTACTTGGCTGTGCTGTATTTATCCTGTTCCTTATATGTAGTGTTTGTGATTATGTTTCGGCTTTATGAAACTGCTGGGAACTTATTAAATGAGCTGTCAGAATGCAGGTCTCTCTCCCAGTTCTCTCGCTTCCTGGTGTCGATTCTGTGAAAGAGGAAATAACCATGCAGAGCATTTTGCCTTCCCTGCTGGGCATTTTATCAAATACAGTGGCCAGGGAGTCGGACTGAATAACTGAATATTCTCATTTATTCACAGCAGGGGCTCTAAGCTTCTGTGCTTTACTTTATTTGACAGAGCTGAGAGACATGGATATTAAAGCTTTTTTTTTAATACTCATCACAGATTTTGATCCACTGTCTTATTATTATACAGAATGTGCTCTTTTGTGCACATATGATAAAGGAAAATATAGGTTTCCTATATGTGATGTCAGCGACTGTTTGCCGTCTAGTGTCAGCTGTTCCTTCGGGGCCTTAGAGTGTTTCCATAAAAATGCACTATTGTGTTTGCATGCTACAAAAAAGAAAAATGAAATGTCCATGGCCCAGTAATAAAGTCATCCCTGCCCATTTTCTTGGTTCATCTAAATATTCCATGGTGCCCTACTGCACTTTATTCTGCATTATTTTCGACACTGAATGAAACCTTTCTTTTGTTGTGTAAATGCTGGTGCAGCCAAAGCAGCTCTTGCTTCCTCTTCTTTAACATAAAGATGACTTTTTTTTTTCCCCTGAAGGTTGAAAGCTGTGAAACACTGCCAGTGAGGAGTGTAAGAAATGTTCTGTTGAATGACGTGAAAATGATTGTGTGTTTATATTCGATGAGGTGAATCTGTAAATAGTAAAAGCTATTATAAAGCACCGATATATTAACACTATCGGTAGGCTGCAGGGGTTGCTATTGACTATACAGTGGAGTTTGGTTCTGTATATACAGTAAATAAATGGGGTTGGTTCCCTGCTGGGATACATCATTTCTTTTGACCATATTTTCTGTGTGATATTTTATGTGCATATTCCATAAGATGAACCTTGTCTTTCAGAAACCATTGATGTGCCCTAAAGCACATATACACCATTGTGTAATTACACATTTGTTATGGAGGAATGGAGGGCTATGTGTTCAGGTGAAGCATTGGTATATTATAGGAGCATAGGGACAAAAAAAATATTTCATAGTATTAGCAAGATACTTGTGTAGATCATTAATGGTTAAGGATAATTGTGTGGCTAATTAATAATATCCAATTCTGTGTCTTGTCTTCTGCCAGGTCCTATATGACTATACAAAGCCAGTAAGAGACTGTCATCATGTGGGAATGCAGGCTGTTACCATTATAGACATATTGATTTACATCTGGCTCTTTCAGCAACTAATCAAACTTTCCATGCTGCTGGGGAAGCACATAATTGGGTCATTGTGTTCATTTGGTATGCAGTGGGAATGGTTGCTCAGACCAATGCTATGTGATCATATTGTGCTTTTGTGGTGTCAAAAAATGTTCAGTTGAATTTACCGTACCATTTACCGTGCCATATACCAAACTTCCATCTTAAAAACCTTGTGAGCAATCAGGAAATGTATAAATGATTACTGCAGCCCCAAGAAGCTTCACCTATATTATGATTATATCCATCTGCATCAGATGGGTTATTCAGATTTAGTAGTTGTTTAGTGTTATTTATAAAGTATTTTTAACTTTTTACAAAATGATACAAATAATTAATTCTATTATATATTAATATAACTAATTAATCTAATGAGTGGTGCAACAGGAACAGAAATCATTCACCCTATCATCTAGTGCTTGCGAGTTACACTCTGGAGGCTTAAGTATGTGTAGGAGGCAGATAGCGCGTTCCTCTGTGTGTGTTATGCTGCCCTGTGACACAGAATAAGCAGCTGTTTGAAAAGATCCGGTTGTCATGGAGGAAATGCGTGTTAGACTTCACCCTCCCCTGTTGGTAGCTGCTGGCTGGTGGGTCAGAATTGGAAGGTGATCATTTTGAGGAGAAAGTGGGTGAAAAATAAGTGTTCATGTATGTACATTCTATGATAGATATGTACATATACTAACGTAGTTTTAAATACTTTAATACTTAATGCCTTGAGATTGTGAATTATTATCCCGACATTTTCTTTGCTTTAAAATATGAGCCCACTAAAGCCAGTCTTATAAGGTCTACCATATAGGATTCAGTTGATTGCAACCAACTCCTCTACTCCTCCCTTTCCAAAAACATGAAACGCTGAAGGCGCTCTCTAGAAGTTTGTCTCTTCTGTGCGACTGTAGCAGCGCTGTGGAAGGGAACCTGCTCTCTATGTAGATTCCAAGCTTATGAAAACACAATGATGAGCCTGTGACCTTCTTGCTGTGAGGTGACAGTTCTAACCACTATACCGCAGTGCCGCCACTTCCACGAATCCCAAGTGTAAATATTTCCTGTTCCTTTAGATGTGACTCTAAGTAATGTGGACTCTAAATAGGACAGGTTGTAATGCATTAGTACTACCTAAGCAGGATTCTTGCATGTGCATGACCCACATAGCAACAATATTAGAGATTATTGAGCTAGTTCACAGCATGTTTAACTAGCTATGGTAATTGTCTAGCATTTTTGGGCCACACAGGTAGTAGCACTAATGGAAAAATCACATTGATCTTGATTTGTTTATGCGATTGTGTGAATAAAAAGTGATCATGTATTAAAAAAAAAAAAAAAAAAAACTGTAAAGGAGCCATTATGTCATACCCTGAAACTGCACAGTGATCTAAAGTAATGAAAGAAAACACTGTGTTTAATATGTGAAAGAATTATTCATGTGAGAAAATCACATTTGAAAAATTCCAATTCCACGCATATGAAAATGTAGCGTAAAAATAAAAGCACATGCATTACATTTGAAAATGTTTTTTTTTTTTTTTAAATGTTGTTTCTAATAACATGTTAAAATCTCATGTGAATTGTGACTTTTCTGTTAGGGAGACTACAGATGACGACCAACAAAATCACATCATCTGAACCACATATGAAGAGCAATCCTGCTTTGGAGTATAACCCTGGCAGCTAAAATTAAATTTTGATTAATCTCGCATTCTACCCTGTTTGCAACTTACCTTTCAGAGTATGAACACTATATGAGATGTGACAAGCAGCTTAGTTTGTACAATCATGGGGAAAGATTTTTGAAACATTTTAAACTGCATGTGGAATTGAAACTGTTATGAATGAATAGCTTTCAGACCTGTAACTAATCCACCACAAAAACAGTACAATGATAACAGAGCAAAATTCGTAACCTGCAACCAAACATCTCATCACAAATGATGTGATTACTATGGTTAGTGATTACTATTAATACTCGGAACCAATTTATTTATTATTCCATTTGTTTTTCCCTTTCCTATAATTGTGCCAGTGTTTTTGTTTTTTTTTCTACATTGTATCCACAGTGCAATCAACTGTCCTTTATCAGACACCTCATCAAAGTGCGGCATTGTGTATCATTTACGGCTGGTTATTATGACCAGAAATGTGGTTCAGGCAGCTCCTTTGCCTCAGCTAAATTTACTTGTTCAGTTTGTATTACACAAACTGCTCCATGCACACATTGACAAACGATGTATTGTTCATTTTAGGGAAAAGCGTTTAGTGTAATGTATTGTTTAGCCCAGCCTGAGCTAGTGTAGCAGAGATATACACACACCAGGTCCAGCTCATTTTGTGTCTATATCATAGAGGAGCTTTCTGCTTTGATACTGCATATATGCTTTCTCTATGTAGAATTCAGCCCAATGTTATGAGAATTTAAAATGTTTGAAAGAATTTTACGTTAATATCATAGTTGACTTTCGCATCTCCTCTGGTCCATGATGATCATATGGGATTTTAAATATAGATTTAAGCCAAAAAAAAAAAACAAAAAAAAAAAAAACAGTAGTTCAGCCCTTCAGTGAAAGAGTTTTCTTGTCCTTGTAGTCTCGTAGATGCAGTGTCTTTATGGCCGCTGTGTGGAGCTGTGTATAAATTATTAATATCGTGGTAGAGCCTTCATAAATTAGGAATGGTCTTTTGTTGTGATGGCAGTGCCTATATGGCTGTATTGCTTCCTTTGAGTCATGGCCACATGTGTCAGTGCTCTGTAGTGAGAGACCTCAGCCCCATCAATCAATCATATTTTATCACCTAGCCCCAGGACCTTAATATGACAGACTGCAGTATAAGACTCAGTGAATGACCTGCAAGATGTGCTAAAGCTTTATTACTTGATGACCTGTGTCTTGATTTACCTAGCAATGGATAATTTGTCTGTAATAATTGCCAAGACTTTGTTTAACCGCCACTAGTGTGAAAGTAAGAGCTCATATTTAATTCATTTGTGTTCAGCGGCAATTGTCAAATCAAAATCCACTTTAGATTTTGTACTTCTACAGCGTTCATAATTCTGACCTTGCAGAAAGTTGATAGGACCCCTTTGTGCAATTACACTCATGGGCAATGCATTTATGGGCTTGTGAATAGATGCTCAAGTGTGTTAAGCTTCTACAGAACTGGGGGGAGCTATAAAACGTAGCATATTTTGAGACATTTAACCATGTCCTGAGGCACAGCATTTAAATTATTTTGCGATTAGGGATGCATGAGAAGTACAAAAACATATTGCAATCACAATATTCCTTGCAGTATGTTCATCTGACCAACATAATGCTCTTGGACCACAATAATAAGTAAATGTGGTTTGTTTGAGTTTTAATTTGAGCATCATAGACTTGCCAATTGATAGGCCAACGTCGCCAACAAACAGTAAGTTTTTTTGTTAAAGTTCCACTTTGTAGAATTCAGTTGATTGCAAAAAAAAAAAAAGGCCCATCCCATTCTGGGCTACTGTAGCGGCGCAACATGGCAGCTCCGTGGAAGAGGACCCGCTCCCTAGGTAGGAATAAAGGTCTCATTCTAAGCTTACAAAAAACACAACAATTCATAGTTACATGTAATTACACACTAATGAAAATATACTTATGAATACTATATTTCATTTCTGCGAATAGAGCCCCCTACATCCTACATAGTGGACCTTTAACTATTGCAAATGGGTGTCATTGTGGTGCTCCATCTCACAGCTATAGGGTCCCTTGTTTGATCCTGGGCTCAGGTTATTGTCTGTAAGACGTTTCACATGTTCTCCTCATGTCTCCAGGTTTTCCAGTTTCCTCCCACTTCCTAAAAGCACTCATTTCAATATTATGTCTTTATCTTTAATATCAGATTGTTTCCACTTTCTTGCTATTAGTAATCTGTCTTGTTATACTTATTGAAAACCAATACGTTAAGGTGCTGTACAGTATTGCTGACATGAGACCAGTCAGCAGCCTTGAAACAGCATCTAGTAATATATAGTTTTCCTGGCAAGGTGGAACGGCGCTGCTGAATGCCCTGCTTATTTGTTACAATAGTGGATCACTGGCCACTTTCACAAAAGAATGAGAAAATTCATTCAGCCAGCTTTCAGCTCAGACATACTGAATCTGACATTATGGCACATTGACAGGCACAGTTTGATGCCTAGTTCACACGCCCAAGCGGTTTG
>JAOVYU010000060.1:15354334-15366680 GCA_025674565.1 Synodontis membranacea | reverse complement strand
GCGGTTTGTTCACTGGTAACGTATGTTGTAGCAGACAGGATTAGCCACCCCCATACGGCTCAGCATACTGCAGTTACTCTGCACAGCCAATACACTTTGAAAGCTGTCCCATGGGAATCCAGAGGAATGATACAGCATCCTGCAGCAAGTTCCTATACTGAACTTGTTTATTTTTGGTGCATTCCATTAAAAAAAAGAAGAAGAAGAAGAAGGAGAAGAAGAAGAAGAACGTCCCTTTTTTGTCGAATAGAGATTTAACATTCAGACCTTCTTGTCTGCTTCATTATGCAATATGGGAGTCAGTGGGATATTTCAGATTAGCATAATTTATTCATTCATTTCAGAACACGTCGTCGTCATCAATCTGTTAGATTAAATGGGGCGAAATAAAGAGACATTAAATATTAAAAAGATTGAAATACTGCCAAAAATGACAGTGAAAAAAATAAAAAGATTAGTATAACTGGTCACGAGTACAGATGTACAGATTGACTAGCTCCTAATAGCATAAAGCACAAAGCAGCATAAATCTAATTGGTTCTTTAGCACAGAATGCAGCACCTTTTCACATTAGCTTATTATGTGTCTGTATATGCAGTATGTGTTAGACATGTTCTCATGGTCACAGTTTCAGGTTTATCTCATGGAACAAAAAAAATACTACAGAGACAAAAACAAGGAATGCCCTCTTGGGATAGCAGGTGGGGGAGATAAAGAGGGTAGATGTGGCTCAGAGGTCCTTTTGGACGGCCTTGTGTTTCTGTTGTTCCCATGCCAACGTGCTGTATTGGAGCATGCTCAGTGAAGAGCTCTCTGCTGTAACAATAGCAGAGGGACCTGAGAGCGTTCACATGCTGATCTCACATCAGAGTGGAACACACCTCACTGCGCTCTCACTCTCCACAACGGTGCGTGGGGGAAGCTATCTTCTTGCATAGTTTTGATTTTCATGGTCCATATGGCCTTTTCTGCATGATGGATAGGAACATGGGGTGAAATAGCAATTCTGGATATTACTTGATGATGATAAGAACTTCAGTAACAGGTATTTGGATCTGTTTTTTACATTTTCATTTTGTTAGATCTTGAGGTTGTTATATTAATGATGCAGAATTATTATTATTATTATTATTATTATTATTATTATTATTATTATTATTATTGTTATTATTATTATTATTATTATTATTATTTAATGTGTTCATGTAATGAGTTCCTTGAGCACCTGATCTGAAAATTGTTTGCCTTTTCTTAAGTGGAGTAGGATGACATGATTCAAAAAAGAAAAATATGATTTTTTTTTTTCTTTTTTCACACTCAGATGAGAGAGACATAATAAAGATGGGCAGAGAGCTAGCTAGGAGTGGAAAAGAAACAGAAAGTGAGGCAGAGAGGATGGAGCTAATATGAGTGTGCTCATTCAGAATTGTCACACGATGCCTCTGCTATGAGAAGTTGTGCAGTTGTGCTTCACTGACCCACCACTCTGTTGTCGTGACAATGGGGGGGTGAGGGGGTCAGTCTTTTTCAGCACGTTTAGATTAGTGCTCTAGTTTTAACAAGCTAAAAAAAAATCTCTGCTGCAGCCCATTCACACATTACGCCAGATACAGCCTCAGCTGACAGCCTCCATTTGCTTTAATGAAACATCTCATTGATTTCAGTGTGTTTGCATGCAAGAGTGTTGACAATCCAGTCGTGGATCTCTGGACGATGGACGGACTGCTCCCACTGAAGTGAGGTCGGGGAAGTGTTAGGCAAGCACTGGCGTAAAAAAAAAAAAAAAAACAGACCTGGAAAGATCTGAGTATTTAATCCTGTGAGGGAAAGAAAATAGACCAGAGGGCTGGAAATAGACCATTTGTCTACATACAGGATATTGAAAAATGGAACAAGCACACCGCATACTGTAGTATTAGGATGGCATTTGCTATAGCATTAACCATAAGAGATGTATTATGCTGAGGAGTATTTTGCAGGTGTAGAGGCAGCTAGTCATAATGAATTTCCATAAATCATTTGTCATATCATGTGGGATGCTGTTCACTCACAGCATTGATTAGAAGAGGCTTTCTGTTGGCTTTTCAGCATTTTAACTTTTAGTGCCTTTAAGGGGAGGGGTACCATTTTCACATTTGGGCAGTTCTAAATATTCATTCTGTATTTAGTTTTTTTTTGTGCAACTCAGACATTATTGCTTTGCAAAATAAATTATAATCAGATGAATTTTTTACTCTAAGTATGCAAAGCATAATTTTAAAAGACATAAACAAATATAAAAAAAAAGACAATACTCGTATTCCCATTGTGATTCAATATATCCTTTTCTTTGTAATTCTTAATGTTGGGGTGCTGGAGGTGGGACAAACTGCTCCAGCTTTGGACTGGTTTCAAAAAAGGAAATTGCGTCCACAGAACACGTTCAAAGCCAATTTAGTTTTGGTTACAGTAGCTGTTTATCTCACTCTGTTGTGGAAAGAGCACTAATAAGTGATTTACTGTAGAACAACAACGCCATGTTTAAAGGGTCCCCTATCAGAAGCTTCCTCCAATTCATACTCTTCGGCAGACATATCTGTGTGAATATCGGTCACTTAGCAACTTAGTGCGTAGCAACGCAGACAGGAACATATGTCCAGGAAGTGCCCCGACACAGCAGATGAATACATGCACATGATTCATGCGTGCAACGACTCGGAGTGGGGGTGACTCTATATTGTAATTAGTTTTAACAAATTATTTAACAACTTAAAAAAAAGTCTAAAAATCACCCTACAAGTGCTTATTAAGGGTCAAATGTGGACAAAGATGAAATTCCCCTTTTCACTGAGCAATTGTACCAGCCTCTTTCAAGTGCAGCATTGTCTGTTCCTTAGCATTTCTTACTATACTTTATAAATCTACCTCAAGTATATTTTGCATCGAAAGTCACCATGTTTTGGTGTGTAGCATGTTTTGTCCATGCTAAATTGATTTTCCTCAGATGATGTGGTATTGGGGGGCTATTGTGGTATAGTAGCATTGTAAAGGACGTGAAGCATTCTCTCTTCCTGTTATTGTTAATGCAGAGCGGATGGTTTAAGCAGCACATCATTTTAAATAATCTCAGTAGCAGAAGACGTGTTTGTCACATGTAGTATATTATAGACATTTACATTTACATTTAAATATATAATTATAGTACAGTGAAACTCTTTTCTTCACATATCCCAGCTTTGGAGAAAGTTGGGGTCAGAGCACAAGGTTGGCCATGATATAGCAGAAAGGGTTAAGGATTGTTCAAGAGTGCTGGGGCTTGAACTCCCACCCTTCTGAGCTATAACTCAGAGCCGTAACCCCTGAACCAGCACTATCCCTACTGCTATCTTAGTAAGCCTGCATGGCTCCAATAATTTTAAATTCAATCAGGAACACTTCTTTGAATTTGTACCGACATTAAATTTCACTTGACTTGAAAGCTCATCCGACTTGACACTATTCCAAGAAACAAAACTACTCATTATCTGAGATGAACCTAAATAATAGCAATTATTTACTAATTACTTGTAATAGCAATTATGTATTTATCTGTATTTGTATGAAGTCATGTTAGGACAATGGCACGGTATGCACACTGGTATAAAGAAATATAGGAAAGATGATTCTTCCACAGCTAGGCTTTGCTTGCTTGGGTGAATAGAACTGTAGTCTGAAATATGTCGCGATGACAACTGATCAGTTGCCGTCCCTCCCTCTGTTCTTTCTTTTCCCTCCCTCTCTCATTTCCTGCTGTCACCTCCACACCTTCATATGAAAGCCCATTACTGGTCAACTGGTTCCCAGAAAGATGAGTGCACCTTCACGTGATGCCCCCTGCTTTAATCCCATTTCCAGTCACTAATAACAACAAAGGACTGGTGTGGAGATGTATGTGTATATGTACTGTATGTGTGTGCGTTTGGCTGGTGCACAGGTACCTTATAGGGTTATAGGGCAGGATAGGGCTGTCTTGTGGCTTTCTCTCTACAGACATTTATTAGCGTAGACATAGCACAGTTCAGATGTCCCTGCTAGGCATGACCTTGAGCATCCTAAAATCTTGCTTAAGCAAGGATGAGAGGGAAGGGAATTCACCACTATCTCCTGAAGCATTTCAAGTACATCGGCTCAGACTGCATATCTCAAATTCGGAGACTTTAAAGAATCCCGAAGCTGTTTGAATTTCGACATATGGCTGATAATGTGTGTATACACTGAGTGACGTGTTTATATTGACATCTATTCTTGATGTCAGGATTGTTACTGATGGATGTTGATAGGTGGAATTGAGCAGTTCAGCAATTCTCGTAATGTGTGAATTGATCAGAATTTGTATCAGCGTGTATACTTTATAAGGCTATATTTCTGAAGCTTACATCAGGGTAAGGGTAGTGAATAGTATAGTTGGGTCTCCCTCCCTCTCTTTCTCTCTCTCCCTCTCGTGCAGGTCTCTCAGTCTCATTTACCAGTGATGAATGAGTCATCTAGCCATCTGCTCCTTAGTGTAATCCAGCCTTATTACCAGCCCTTTGTTTATCAACAGAGCTCCTCTTCTGAGATTACCAATTCCCGTCTCCTTTTTCTGTTACTCCATCTATTGTGCTCATGTTGTTGCTCCTCTCTGTACCTCTCAGCCCACTCCCACTCTTAATCAATCTCCACTCTCTATCACCTATTATTCATTTTCCTCATTCCTGTGCTGTCTTGCTTAGTCCTCTATACATTTCTATAATGCACACCATTTGACCTTCCTTTTTTTTTTTTTTATTTTTTATTTTTTTTTTTTACATGGATGTAGACAGGTAAGATGAAGGAGAAATAGGTGACTCTGGTATGCTGTGGGGACATTTTGGTTCAAGCCCCCTTAGAGGGCTGTGTCAATGCAAATCAAATTCTTATCCTATGAGGAAACATTTCTCTCCTGTTGGGATGGATCTATTGTATGGTTTTAACACCCCATCCATAGGAAATGGGGGCTCATGGAATGGTTTGGTTGTGATGGAAATGGTGCAATTATTTTTGGAAGAACTGTGCTTTACCCTCCAGTACAGGTAGACAGGTCTTGTAGAAGCTGTTCTCAGTGACCCAACTGTTAACTAAAACACTTTATGGGGTTTTTTTTTCTTTCTTTATTTTTCACCCGCCTGTACAGCCACACTGGTCAGCACCGAAAGTCTTGCTTGCATTGACCCTGCTTACCATTCACAGTATGAGTATCGAGTTCAGCAGGAAAAGCTTTCTAGATAGCAGCAGCCCAGTGACCCATTAGTCTAAAAGTCAATTATCTGGCCAGTTCATTTTCTTCCGCATCTCAGTGCAGAAACTGACACACTAAAGGAATACATCTCAGACAGAACTCTGATGCTATTCATTCATAAAAATGCTGACTTAATAATGTTCTGTCACATTTCTATGAAAGATTTGCCCTTATGCTGGATTGCATGCTAATTTTAAGTCCCACGTTCAATACCTTGTGTTTAAAAGGAGACGGATCTATACTTCCCATTACAGTCAATAGTTGAAGCAGAGATGGCCATGGGGCTCAGGTTCACCACACAGTTAAAGCTCCAGCCTAACCACTTGGCTATTTATATCACATTCCATTTTTTCTTGCTGAAATCATGTGATAACAGTGTGTCAGATTGTGGCACTGGAGTCATTAATTAAACACTGACACCAACAAACAGGCCAGATATAACCCACTGCTATATTTACAGATGTTTTCCTCTTACATTGCCTGCTATTGTACTTTAGTGCTTTTATAGTGTTATCGTGGCAAAATTCAGTTAAACACTTTATATATGCTCATGATGTATTCACCTTGCAAAAACCTGCAAGATACAGTAATTAATGTTTAGTTAATTGTAAATGGTTAATGTAGTAAAACCAAAGGGACATGAAACATTCACCATGCACATTCGAAAAAAAATGCTCCCATTAAGCACCTATTTACTAATTACATGCATTATTCGAGGAACAAATGCATAGCCATTTCTTATGTGCCCAGAGCATTGTAAGATGTAAGTAGTCAGTACTTTTGTCAGATATATGTCTCCGTTGCCTTCATGTAGTCTGTATTTTGTGCCAAGTTGAATGCTGATGAGCCCAGGTTTGGGCCAAAGAGAACAGATTTTGCTCCTCCTGTGAATTTCCTGTTTGTTTATATTGATGCTCTATGTAAGCTTTTACTGCAGGGTCAGAATTGTCAGTATTCTCCTGTTCTACACCAACAGGTAACTGAGTGGATGATTTTGGAAAATGGCTGCAGGACAAAATGATTTTTATTGGGTTGAGAAAAACAACAGTCCTTCACATCCAGATTAATAGAGAATAATCTGTCTGTAGAGAGCAAGTAGGTCTAATTGTGGGCGCACAGTACTTACAGTACCCCACATCCCTACTACATGACACAGACGCTATCTCGTATACTATGCCAGCCTTTTAAACCTCGGGTTAGTGTTAAGGTTAGTGTTGGGGTTAGGATTTGTTTTAGGTTTAGGCTTTAGGTTAGGAACTTCCAGGAAATACTTCTGGGTAACCCACGTTGTCTGAGGGGGTGCTTTGCGTACTGAAGTGGGTATGTCTTGTCAGCTGTGAGACTGCAGATAGACTCTTGTCATAGAGAGGGGCCTTTGATGTATATGTCCAGCTGTAGGCTGCTGCAAAATAGGGACACCCTGAACACACTAAACGTAGCCTTCTCCCTATCATATGCATTATCAAAGTATGGATCATACACCAAAAGTACATGTCTTTTGTTGGCACCAAACAAAAATCTTGCTGATCAACTTTTAGGTGCTCATTTTACGGGACAAAACTCTCAAGGACATTTTGCTAAAGCAAAGCATCTCTCTACCTGATAAGCCAAGGTGACAAAGTAAAATTGCCCATAAATTTATTTCATGCGCGTGTCTCTCACGTACGGCAGAAGTTCTTGTTCAGCATGGGAAGGACACACATCTTAAAGCATCCAGTAAAAACCTAAAATGAATTGAAGTGATTAAAGACAGAAAAGGAGGCAGCCAAGAAGCAAAATGAACAATAGCACAAAGAAATGGATGGGATGGTGGATGAATAAAACTTCATTATCCTCAGCTAATTGAATATCTGAAATCCATTCAGAGTAGATGTGAATGTTCTATAGGGCATCGGATTACAAAGAGAGAATTGGATGATACGCTAAAAATAAAGTTCTGAGGAATGAGAGGTAAAAATTCTACAGATTTTGGGAAAAGAAATACCATAGAATGTTTGACTTATGTTTGACTTTGATATATTTATGTTTGACTTTCATATATTGGATATGTGAATGTATTAACTACGTATACTTTGAATGTGTAATAGAAATATATCCTGGAAATGTTCATCCAAAGAATGTGCTCAGATCAATACTTGGCACAGATTTGAAAGCAGATTTCCAGTATATCAGATTTATTAGGAATAGGATTCATTTTTGAAGATTAAAGGTTAGGCAATCTGACTACAGGTAATCTTACCCAAACATACACTAGTGCATCCCAAAAAAAAAATTTGAATGTCATTAAAAAGTGCTTTTTTAATAATTGAATTCAAAAAGAAAAATTTCAAGCCTTTTTTATCTTAATTGTGATGATTATGACTCATTGCTCATGAAAATCAGAAATCCAGTATCTCAAATTATTAGAACCTTTCCTAAGATCAATCAAGAAAGTATTTACAACACAGAAATATCCTACATCTGAAAAGTATGTTCATTTATACAGTACATTTAGTTTCTGCTCCTTTACCATGAATTACAGCATCATTGCAGCGTGGCATGGGTTTACTTTTTCTTCTGAAAACAGGACTTTGGGCCATTCAGCAACAGTCCAGCTCGTTTTCTCCTTAGCCCTGGTAAGACTCTTCTGACGTCGTCTCTGGTTCAGGAGTGTCCTGATATTAGGAATGTGGCAGTTGTAGCCCCTTTCCTGAAGACGTCTGTGTGTGGTGGCTCTCCATGACTGAGAGATGCACAGTATTTATACTGTTTGAATGGAAACTTGGAATGGAAAATGGAATCAAAATGAAATATTCTAAATATTTCAGATATTTTTATTTCAATTATTTTAGCTGTAGACCTTAATTTCCAAAATTAAAATAGGAAAGTGCTTGACACATTTTAGTTTATGTTTAATGAGTCTAGAATATATCAATTTTTCACTTTCTTAAATAACTATTGGAAAATATTGCACATTTTCTAGAAATTGTCATTTTTTGAGATGCAGAAGTATACTCACTGACCACTTTTTAGGAACACTTGTACAGATCAATATTCATGCAATTACCCAATCAGTAGTGCAGTCCATAAAATCATGACAACACAGCTACAGATAATATTTACGTCAAACAGTACTGGAAAAAATGTGATCTCAATGACTTTGACCATGACCATATTATTTGGTGCCAGACAGGCTGATTTGATTATTTCAGAAACTACTGATATATATATATGGGGATTTTCACGTTGAACAGTCGTCTGTTCTTTTTCCAGTCTTTAATTGCCTGTCTCTGCCCACTGGAGCTCAGATCATTGTAGATCTGCAATGGTTTTCTGTTCACCACGGTTGAAAAGAGTGGTGATTTGAGTGAACTCGTCCTGTCAGCACAAATTAGTCTGCCTTTCCCTTCTGACCATTTTCTGTGTATACTCTAGTGAGTGTTGTGCATGAAAAAGGTGCCATGTTCACATTTTTCTCCATATCACATTATTTGAAGATTAATTTAATCTCTTTCACGTGATTTCATGCTTTGTGCTGCTGCCACATGATCGTCTGTTGCTAGAATTGCACGAAGGAGCAGGTGTCCAGGTGTTCTAATAAAGTGATTGGTGAATGTAGAATGTACATATATAAACAGAACCATATTGCAGGAAATAATTTGTACTGCTAAGAAGTACGGAACTTATTCAGAAGAATTGACCAATCATCACTCAGGACTATTCCTTGTTCTTTACTTAAGGCCTTCTAGTCTCACAGGCGCTCTGAAAACTTTGATTGCATGCTTTGTGTTTTTCTGGAAAAGTCATGAGAATGATCTTATAATTATCACACGGGATTTCCATTTAATTAAAGAAACTGGTAGAGGTGTTATCATTATTCCATCTATATCAGCTAAAGTGGGAATTGTTATTATTATCTCTTTTAATTACCTATGTTGCCCTGTTTCTGTCTTACTACGTGTCTCACAACAGCCTCATTATATTCAGTGTTGAACAAGGCATGAGCATGCACAGGCTGTGATAACAATATCTATATTTGCATGACAACGGACAACGGACATATTGGACATGACATGCATGACATTAGGGGATTTCATTTACATTCAGGATTTACAGCCATGCACATGATATTAGCAGCCTAATTGTAAATGACCCAATAACATCAGTAGATTCTAGGTATACCGTACACATGTGACAAGCTTATAAAAGAAACACAATGTGTTGCCTGATCTTGTATAGTGTTGATCAGGATGTTATATAGCAGTTAGTGTCAGAGATCACTCCACTGTTGCCCAGAATAGCTAACAGTGAACGTCCTTAAGAGTCCTGTCACCCAAATCTGTCTCACCAAGAGACATGACCATTTACTGCAGGAAGACCAAGGCTATAACACATTACTAATTAATATGTCTGTAATGAGTAAATGGAATATAATGTAAGAAGTTGAAAAGGCTGCTGTTCTTCGACTGAGGTCAGCTACTGCTATGACAGGAATGAGAAAAATTCCTGTCATGTATTCCGAGGCCAATGTCACATTTTTAGAAACTGATCTCTACATAATATGTGCATCTTTCAAGATCAAATGCAAAAAAAAAAAAAAAAAAAAAACCAATGTGAGATAAAAATCATGGAATGCATACTTGTGCTTTGAATGACAGTGTCTTTGAATTATTGTTGCTGTGTAAGATTTTTGGTACTCTAGTGAAGTGAGGTGTCTAATCTTACTAATGTTTGCACTGCTGCCAGCTTGCAATACTTCAACCTTTACTTACAGTGATTTGTATTTGAGTGATTATCCTAAGTCACTTAGTGTAATGGTTTTTTGACAGACTATATTTAGGTATTATATTATATTACATTTTGTCCAGATTTATTGAATTCCAGTGATAGTGTTCATTTACATGCTGTTTCAATGTACAATTGGATCATTTTGTAGAGGCCTGTATTGATGGGCTTGGCTTCGTTTTCACAGAAAGTTCTGCTCAGTTATCTTGAACTGGGTAAGATGTATATACCTTAAAGAACAAACCAGCAGAGGAGGTGGCATTAAGAGAGGAGGATCCAGAGCTGAGCCTGGAACAAGCTGCAATGGGGTATGTGTGTGTGTGTGTGTGTGTGTGCTATATATCTATAACTCTAACTAGGAACTCTTTGTCATTGGCAGTGTTGTTTTTTCTTTGTGTATTTGTTTGTTTTTGTACAAGCCCATTATACCACAGAATGGCTTCTTCTAGGTAGTGCTCTGCGTCTACAGCAATTTGGTTAAAAATGGAAAATGAGCATCTGCCTGCCATAAGCAGAGACAGCAGGGTGTGTAGCTGTGCTCTCCATGTTCATGAACTAATATCCTTATGCTAATCAACCATGCTCGTTCACACATCGGCAGATTTTGAACACAGCCAGAGACAACATTGGCACTGTTAGAGAAGATGTAATGCACTCAGGCTAGGCTTACCTACACTTACACTAATGTGAATTTTGTTTTCTAATTAAGAAGTATCATTTTTAAATGATATTACAATATAAACTTAGGTTTTGAATTCTTATCATTCTGTATAAGATAAAAGAGCCTTGCTTAACCAAAAGGCCTTAAGTCGTTCCAATTTAATTAAACTGGCTCCAGATTTTAATTGAACATCTGAACATGGCATGCTTTCCTGCCTTCATCGGTTAGAAATGCCTCCATGTCTTTAATGCTTTCTTTAACTCTACATTATTGTTTATCTTTTACAAAGCCTTACAGACTAGATTATTGCTCAAGTAAATTTCATCTGATTGTTGTATGCTCTGTTGTACTGTTTCATGCTATGAAATGCCTGACATGTGCTTAATATTATCAGTGAATACTTGCCTGGCCTGGACCTAGGCAATATGTAGTAATTACAAAAATAATTAGTAAGCAGTGCTCTTCTAGCTAATCCATGTCTTTGCGTCCATTAATGAAATGACTGCTAAGGGCAAATGAAAATTGCATCTCTTCATGACTGTCAACTTTTCATTCCCTCATTTTTCAATATGAACAGAGAAAATAATATCTCTTGTAGCTGTCATGCACAGGGAAGGACAGAAAGGAATGCTTGTACTGTTCAGATTCTTTAATCAACTTGGGGCTTGAGGTACAAAATTGGCAGGCAGGGTCAAGGTCAAATGCAAAAGTTCAGTCAATATACAGATGGAGCAGGGCAGGTAAGGCAAAACCCAAATCCAAAAACCAGCAGAATGTCACAAAACCAGAAAACATTCAGAACAAACACGGTTTGGCAGTTAAAGACACAAGGAACTGAGACTATTGCTTCACAAGGTGTGAGTGTGAGAATGTGCGTATAAAGAGAGTATTTGGCAAGGTGAGTAATTAGATGGGGGAAGGGATGGCAGATGTTGTCAGAGTGCAAGTGTTCATAAGAGTTGCAGTTTGTTGCTGAGTTATCAGGTATAGATATGACAGAAGTTCCCTCTCCCCAGGCCCCCTAGTGGTGTAGGTCTATGCATGCACAGACTGCCTACTGTGCAAAAATAGACTTCATGTAAAGAAAATAATGTCATTGTCAACAAAAGCGACATGTCATCTTTCAGAGTGATAAATTGTATATCCACAAATGTCATTTTGTTGTGGAGCACTCAATAACTAAAACAACATGTCATCTCAGAACTTATTTACAGCCTGCTAGAACTCCTGACCTAAAGTACAGTAGCAAAGTATTTAGGGCATCAAAATCCAAATAATTTTACCAACACAAAATCTTATCCCAACAAGGCAACAATAAAACACAGATGACAGGTAGAGTTCTACTGTAGTGTTTTAAAAAAGATTTATTTTATTTTATTTTATTTAAGTGAGTAGTCATTGGTGTACGGTACTTAAATAGTGGGACAGATGTGAAAAAAAGTTGTTAAACATTTAAATTTGACCAGAGGCCAAAAGATTAAATTTTTGCCTCTTAGGGATGTTCAGCATTGAATTTATTTGAGATGTCACAGCCCACATTAGTGGTTGATGGTGCTTATGAAAGTAGACCCTAGGGGCTTTAAGAATTTGCAGTTTTCCTAAGTATTTCTTTTTAAGATAAACGTTTTAATATTATTGTAGCAGTT